>JAOVVB010090624.1:0-13356 GCA_028570985.1 Heterobranchus longifilis
TCATCCTCCTCTATTCCTCTGACCGGAGACCAGCGGGCTGATGCTGACATCCTGGCCTTTGTTAGAGCCAGGCAGAATCTCCTCCACAGGACGGGTAACACACACGCACACACACACACACACACACACACACACACACACATTTCCTCAAACATATTTGTTTCTGTATATTATTTATTTCTTTATTTTTTAATTACTTTTATTTTATAATTTTTTATAATTTTATTTATGCACCCTCTGTCCTCCATAGAGGGGCCCCTGGTATATTCTCTGTCTTTTAAGGGGTCCTTGGCTGAAAACAGATTCGTAACCTCTGCTTTAATTAGCAGATTTCCTCAAGCTGTTGTTTTGAGAAATTATCTTTTCAAATGTGTCTTGTCAAAACAACAAATCCTGTTATTTGGAACGAATATAACTTCAGGAATTTGGCATTGAAGAGACAGCATAACAATTGAATGCATCAGTACAGATTTGTTTTGTTTTTATTTATTTATTTTATTGTCTTGATGTGACAGCACACAATAATATGGTGGCACACTGCAGAAAAGAAAGTATTGTTTGGATTGACAATATGCAAAACTGAAAATGTTCTTTATTACTGACTTCTCTGTGATGTTGAAGGATTTACAGACGGTGCTCAGCTCAGTGCTCAGTATACTGTATTATACTGTTGGCTAGCACTTTGCATTTCAGATAAACACTTAGAAAGGGTGATTTATCGTGACAAACTGAGAAAACTGAGGTGCAACTTTAAAGCTCCGGAAAAGCCAGTAAGTGGACCTAGAGTTGGGATTATTCAATTAAGTCACAATATTGCACACAATTATCACACCTCCACACAGGGCCAGCTTCAGCATTTTCAGGTGAAATCTGTTCAGGACCTACGTCACGACGTTACTGCGTCCGGTGGCACACACTGTCTTTGTAATCTGGAAGTAGGGATTTTACTGCAAGCCCAGTGTTTGTTAACTAACATACCAAATTATTTTGTTGCCTAAACCTACCAAAGTAGTCATGATATACAGCCGCAACCGGCATGTAGAAAGTGTTAAAAAGTGATGCCAAGGGCTCCTGAGCAACCTGCTGTTTTTAACGAGTGAGAATGTGTCGGCTAAAATATTTTGCCATAAAACAAACAAACTTAAAGGTCCAATATTCTGCTCATTTTCAGGTTCATACTTGTATTCTTGGTTTCTACTAGAACATGTTTTAATGTTCAAAAAACACTTTATTTTTCTCCTCCTGTCTGTCTGAATATCCCCTCTGTCTGAAACGCTCTGTTTCAGCACCTGTCTCTTTAAGACCTCCTCCTGAAAAAGCCCAGTCTGCTCTGATTTGTCAGTGTTTCTGGGTCTTCCACATCTGCGCTCTCTGTGTCTCTGCACTGTCATTGCAGCCGGGGAATGACTGTAACTGCACTGTAGCTGCAATTTCTACCTATATACAGTATAGTTGTGACATCACAACCATCCTGATGACTCGTTTTAAACGCACAGTTTCTGAATACAGGCTGTGTGCATTTCTCTGTATATTAAGCGTTTTGATATTTTCACAGTATTTATACAGCACCTAGACTTGCTTTATAATTAAAAAAAATACATGGAACTCACATTTACAATACGGGACCTTTAATGGGAAAATAAAAGGAGAACTTTAAAAAGAAATAAAGTTTGTAGCACAGATACTGTACAGTAGCAGTCAACAACACAGTAATCCAAAGAATAGAAACCACACGTGTGTATTGTCTGCGCTAGCCGCCAGCTGTGGGCCCCTCACACACACACCTCTGCATCCCTGTGTCGCCACAGGCCTTTGATCAGGTAATTGCCCCTCCGGCCCCCGGAGTTTGCATCCACCGTATGTCGCCATGGCGACCACCTCTCCAGCATCCCCTCCACAGCCTTTTTAAGATGGACTTATATGTTATGAGGCCGTGAGTGACGGAGGAAAAGGGCAGAGAGGCGCTGCAAGAAGCACCCCGACCACTTTAACTGCAACCTTTTTATGACTGCTCATGTATGACGGTGACAGACGTGTGTGTGCATGTGTGTGTGTGTGTGTGTGTGCGTGTGGGGGTGTGTGTGTGTGTGTGTGTGTGTGTGTGTGTGTGTGTGTGTGTGTGTGTGTTTCTGTTTCTGTTTCTGTTTCTGTTTCTGTTGGACAGATACTGCCACCGTCAAATGATTTATTTTTTTATTTATTTTTTTAAAATTTTTAACACTGTTGAAGTTTCCCAATTAATTTCAGGTATGCACTGAAACTTGCACTATCAAGATTGTATCATCCAATAACCTGATACGACTTTGGGAACGCGAAGCAGCTTTGATTAAATACTGATAAGTTCATGAGATAGATGGATGGATCACTAAATAGAAAAAAAATATGGCAAGGATGTTGGATACAGGAGCCACATTTCATATCCTGTGTTTTTGCAGGCAGTGAAATATTCCAAAACTTCTACAAAACACTAAAAAGGAAGGATAGAGAAGCTTCAGGAGGATGTTTGTTTTACTGCAAGCATTGTTTGCTTTGAGTGTGTTGCAATGCCCTCATTTGCATGGGTTGTTCAAAAATGAATATCAAAAACATTTAACACTTACAGGAGATTTTAGGTGCTTGTATTTCACACAGTTTGGTGTGCTACTTGACAAAGGATACAACATGGTCAGAAGGCATGTTTTAATGATGTCTTGTCTCAGTATTTTCTGTCTTTTTGCACTTATGACAAAAACATAGCATTTTGAAACGTATGTTGAAATTCCTGTTTTCTGCATGAAAAGCAGCAGCTTCCCTGAGGGTCAACATGCTGCTATTAAAGATTGTCTTTCTTTGGTTAAAAGATAAATGGTCTCTGAGCCACTAGTGATATAATCCCATGTTATTTTTTAATTTTTTTTTTTTACAAATACTTAATACTGTATTCTCACACAAAAAGGTGGATGACATGGATCTTTACTTGGATGATTTACTGAATGATTTGCCTTAAATTATTTTCTTACCCATGTGGTTAATCTTATTCTTCAACAACACTTAGGCAACATCATCACCCTCTCATTTTAAATTGTTATGAAGTTTTCTTTTTTTCTCATACAAAACAATGAAAGTTATAGAAAAGAGAGTGCCAGTTGAATTTCCTGCTTTGTAAATGTGAAGCAGCAGCTTCCCTGAGGGTCATGTGGTTTCACTTTAAAGAGGTTATTGCTTTGCTTCAAACAAGATAAACTGCAAGGTTTGCCCTTATTTATAATCATTTACAATTATAATACTATCTGACTATTTGACTTTTAAATTCTGACTTGGTCATTGGTGTGATGTGGTCCCATATTGTAAAAAGTGAGATTTCCATGTCTTTTTTTATTATAGGGTGCTATATCAATACAGTGAAAGTATAAAAACACAATCCACAAAGAAATGCACACAGCCCGTATTCAGAAACTGGGCTTTTAAACAAGCCGTCAGGACTTCTGTATGGTTGTGATGTCACAACCATAGGCCTATAGGCCTATATAGGTAGAAAGTGCCGCTGCAGTGCCATTACAGTCATTCCTCTGCTGCAATCACGGTGCAGAGACGCCGAGAGCACAGATGCGGAAGACCCGGAAACACTGACCAATCAGAGCAGACTGGGCTTTTTCGCGAGGGGTGCTTAAAGAGACAGGCGCTGAAACGGAGCATTTCAGACAGGTAGGCCAACATTAAGACAGCCATTATGAGAAACATTTGTTTTTTGAAAATGAAAGCATGTAAACATGATCAAGTTGAAATCCAAAATGAACCTGAAAATGAGCATAATATGTGCCCTTTAAATTATTATAAATATTTACTCATGCAGTTCAGTTTATCCTAGCCTAGGCTACTCTTAAACAAAACTCAGGCATTATTGTCATTTTGTAGCCTACTATTTTGCTGTCAATGTTAATGAACCAAACAACGCATAAGCCCTAAATTAATATATCCTATTTGTTGTTTAATACAAATATCTAGCCAATATCACTGGCGAAATCTAGATCCAGCTTGGTGCAGCTGTAACATTTTTTGGACTATGTAAAAGAGGATGGGATTAGATGTAGTATTTCTTCCGGGTTGAGGTAGTGAAGGGAGGGATGAGCAGCCAGTGATGCTGCCTCTGTTTGCTCCGCACATCAGCAGCTCCTCTCTCTCTCTCAGACAGACCCCGGCCAGGCAGAGGCAGCGCGTCCGCCCGGAGAGACAGACCACACACCGCATAGCGTTACTCCCGGCTTCAACTGTAAATCACATTCACGGTCTTATCAAATGGATGTCTCCTCTTATACCGACTTTTGACACTGGACGGTGCTCTTGTAGCCGCGTTCAACGCGAGGAACACCTCATCCCCGGCTTGTTTTTTGAGGTTTGTCTCGACGACACGGAGAGGACCACACTCCCCCATCGTTAGCCCGCTAAGCTAGCTAGCCCGCTAACTTAGCTGTGATACTTTGTATCGTATCGTCAGTTTTCTGCCTCGTAGCTAGCCTGCGGTCTCTTGCGCCACAGCTCTGGATTGAGGTGCCCTGCCACTCTAGGTAAGCGAACAATATATGTGAAAAACACTGCATTATACTTGTTTTTTCCCCTCCCAGCCACACTGTCAAACGCAGGCTTGATTCTGGGCAGTGGACGTTATCTAGTAGCAGCAGACTGGCGCTATGGCAGAGGGGCTCTTGTTGACAGAAGCAGCCAAGCAACGGGGATGCGATGCGACTCACCGTTAAACACACATTTTCGCTTTACTTCTCAGTTAATTAGACGACAATTGCTGTTCCTCAACCAGCCTGAAGTATGCGTGATGAAAGAATGCCTGGTTTGTCGATAATATTGATGTTCATAAATACTTTATAGCCATCTTACGTTAGCGTTTACTTCAGACTGTCGGATTTGTCATGAATGGGCCACTGCCAGGTTAACATTATCTCACACTTGCCGCATTTGACTGCAGCGAGTTTTCTAACGGTCTATTCAAATGACTGTTGAGACAGTTATCAGATTGCCTGCTCTACTAGCATAATACCCATACAAAAAAAGCAGCCTATGTTTAAAGTTGAGAATAATGGTAATACGTGTCTGTATGTAGCCTGCTCTTCCTGGTGGTCGTTTCCTCATTTATCTCTGAACATTTCTGAGCTTCAGTGTTGCATCACAACCTGGAAAGATGAGCTGTGCACCCGGAATTTAACCCCTGCTTGGTGCTTGTTGTGTCTCCTGTGTCCTGATAGAGGTCAGATGATTTAGCTTAGCTTGTAGATGCATGCCTATAGGAGGAAAATAACTAGTGACCAAATTGAACCGCTTTGCTTCCTCGTTGGGCTGCAAATGTTGAGGTCCCCCTTTCTCTGTTGAACAGAGGTTAATCACATTTCATGTAATTCAATCACCAAAGAGACCTTTTATGTGGTTTGCTTGCAGCATGTGGGGCCTGGCGTGTGTGAAAGAGAGACTCATTGAGTGAATGAACAGAGGAGAGAATGAGCGTGCATGAGTGAGCATGCATTGACAGTGCTGTAATTATCTCATGAGATAAGAAAATGGATTCACTATCAATCCTGCAAGAGTCTGCAGTGGCAGAGGAGAGCAGATGAAGATGTAGGATTGACAGGGAACCAATTAAATTAATCTGTCATGTTCCTTAAAGGGAGGGAAAAGAGGAGCATGTATTATTTATCCACACAGTGTGTGTGTGTGTGTGTGTGTGTGTTGCGTTGTCTGTACGTGTGCAGTAGGACAATATGCAGTGTAGCTGGAGGGAAGCTGCTGCAGCTGTGCTACCTGTAGCACTGGTCCCTTGGTGGCTGAGCTGATTGCTTTGATCAGGTTTTGAACAGGAATATCTGTGTGTGCAGCTAAATTATGTAAACGAAGCACTGACTTGACCATGTAGGTCAACATCATAAAATGCAGTGGTTGTTGCCTTGAATCGTATGCCGTACATGTGATTACAAGCTCTCTTTCTTTCTGATTTGGGTTGTATGTTGTCGTGTTCAGGACCTTGCCTCAGAGCTGTATATCTGAACTCAGTGCCGTGTTAAGGCATGACTGTCCAGCATTGAAAGGAAATGAATCATGTTCCTCATTTCAAGGCCGTGGAGTCGGCATGATGCGTTTCCTGCCCTGTGTGTGTTGACTGTGTGTTCAGGCCTCAGCAGATGTGTCTGCTTTGTGTACGTGTCCCACATAATTGTTAGGGCTGATTTTAGAATTTTGTAAATTGGGAACATTTTGGTCAATCTTCGGGACATAGAGTTAATTAGAAGGGAGTTTGGATTCCGATAAAATTAGGGTTTTTTTGTGTCTAAGAAATTAATGACATCAATGAAGGCCCTCATTACAAGAATACAAATGTGTGTAGTGCAGGTAGGTCACTGTGGTTTTAGCTCATGTAGAGGCCACATGTCAGTATTAGGTTGTGTGTGTTTCCACTGTGTAATGGTAATACAGGTGGCAGTAGTCATGATAATAGTATGCTTTGAAATGTAATTAGTTTAATCTGTACAAAACTCCCAATTATAAAGAATGTGCACAAATGCAATCAAGATCCATTTTTTTCTGTTTGTAATCATGATCAGAAATGTGTAGGCCTTCGTTTTCTAACTTGATTTTATTGCTCAGGATATTAAATTAAAATTGAAAGATGTAAAGGTTAAAATCTCTGATATCCACTCTGTTTGTGTGTATTGGTATTTGTGAGTGTATGTGCTTGTCATAGAGGGTGGCTGTGGTGCATTTATTGCTCCGAGCTGGTCTGGAACAATAGCTCTATTCTGGCCCATGTCTCCGGAGGGAGGCAGCAGCATTCGGCGTTCCCGGCACTCTGTGTGCCAGCAAGGCTTGGTTTGGGATTGGGTTTCCACAGCCACCTGGAGCTCAGAGCACAGGAATGCCATTGTTCCTCTGTCCAGACTATGGCCGGATCAGGCACACATGCAAACACACACATACACATAAACAGACACATGCATGTATACACACACTCAGCGCACACAGCATGCAAGAGGAGCTGCCTGCCTGTCCCCCAAAACTTAGGTCACCCATGCTTTTGTTACGTTGTCATTGCTTACATAAGTAGACAGTGAAACATCAAGCCTCTGCCTGCACAGCCACCGAGACCTGACATTAGCAGCAGAGCAATGCTTGTCTGAGTGGTTGGTTAGTATTTTTAGCTGCAAAGCACAGAAAATATCTGTCAGCTGAATTTATTTTAGTTCTACTTTTTGGTCAACCTGCTTAAGACTTAAAGGTGGGTTCAGCGATTCTAATCCAATCAGGGCAGCACAGTAAATCATTTTTTTAAATCACCATCGCAGTATCAACAAAGACTGCGACACATCACGACAGACACTCAAGGATTTTTTGGGTCACTTGAAAGGGAGAATCACTAGAAAACAGCAAAAATTGAACTATCATTATTTTTTAATGGTGTCTTTTGTGTTCAGTTCAATGTTAAATTTGTTCAGTAAAATAATGTTTCAAATAATTTTCTTTATTTTTTTAAAAATTCAACAAGCAATTTGTTGTATTTTAGCAGTATACTGAAAGCAGCAGAAAGGCAGAACTAAGTACACTTTAATATCTGTTTATTTATCACAAGTAATATCGTTATTAGTGTCGCACGGTATACAGAAATGTAGGCACTTTATTGATAATTTTTTTCCAGATTTTTGGTACTTGTAGGTCAAATGTGTCTCCGGTGCAAGTGATTGAGAAGATGAAATGTATAATGGTCAGGTGCTCGTACAGTCTATACGGTCAGTGGACAATGCCTTACAGCGTGTCATTTTCAGAAATAAAAGCCCAGTGCCCTGTACTGGTTAACACAAAACAGGCTGCCGAAGTCTAAGACCTCAACAAAGCACAACGGGTTAGTGAATAAGCTAGCTGGCTAACCAGCTGGTAGGATGGTAACGATCTGCTATATGAGATACATAGCAGATCAGTAAGGTAGTGCATCAATGTATCCTGTATCTTAGCTGAGATGCAAAATGACACATGTATTTAGCTACAGTTATTTGGAGGTCTCATTTTGCTGCTTTTTAAAATGGTCAATAGCTAATAGCATCGGGCTAGCAGCTACGTGTCACTTCTAAACAACGGTGGCTCCACAGGGTCAGACAGAACAGCCAGTATAAAAGGCAAACTCCCACTGTACATTTAGCGAACAAAACATTGCCCATAGTGAACATAACGCCCCTGGCTAAAACAGAAAACAGTGCTTTGGTTGCTGCAGTAACATTTGAGTGGAAATGGCCTGTTGGTAGAATCATGGTTTGTTGTTTTTGAACCATTCATAGAATAATACATTGGCATTGTGCAGGGCAGGTCTCTAATACATGGACAATAGCCAATAGCCAAATGCTGGTAAAATATCCAAGTGGCTACTAGATTTGCTTCACTCACCAGCCAAAAAAACAATGGTAATCTATATTGAGTGGCTGGTAAAATTGGAACATTCCCTAGCCATTAGGCCAGTGGACAAAAAAGTAAATTTTGGACCAAAATGCAACCACACATGAGAAGCTGTGACCTTGGAATTCAATTTAAATGTATTATACATTACATATTGTCATAGACAGACTAGAGCAAGCGTAGCGACACCTCTTCTGTTATCTATTCTAGCCGGCGAAATGTCAGTTTGACTTTGTTTACTTCAAAGTTGTCTTTTTAATCAAATCCTCCCCTCACAAAATAAGAAGACATTGCACAAACATCAGCTGTCAGTAAGACATCTTATTGAGTTTTGTTTACTGGGTTTTATTTTTAATAATGTTGTCTGATCACAGCATGCATCAAACAGACTTATCTCCACACTTTGCATCAATTAATTTTAGCAATGTGGCAGCGCTGCAATAATCTGATTTGCTTCTCACAGACACACACACACTTTGTGTAGACCTACCTTGACATAATAACAAGTATTTTAGGGCGTTTTTAGGCGATCAGACAGAATGCATTTTGCAAGTTGGTGAAGCCGACCCCGATCAGACAGAGCGATTTTGAGCAGCCTCCAGGACCTGAGGGATACTTTGCTGATTTAAATCCAGCTCTGTGGGCACTAGTGCACGGAGGTCCGGTCCCGAGAAGCGGAGAAGCAGAGGTCCGTCGAGATCGGACACTGCCCACAAGATGGCACAGAGCTGGTTTTAAATCGGCAAAGTATCCCGTTAGAAAGTTGAGGCAATAATTTGTTCAGATATGTCTTGCAGCTTGCCTAGAGCGACGTTGAAAGTGAGCTAACGTCATGTATCTCCCACTTGTTGTCATCGCATCTACAGAAGGCCTGCCTTTCAATTCATCTGATTGGACAACGGGAAGAAACGCTTAATGACGTCGGGCGCTTTTCCGCTCTGAGTGAGGCGCTCAGCAATGCAAAAGCAGCATGCAAAATGCTTCTTTCATTGAAAACAATTTTTTAAAAAGCCGCCCCAGGCTGCCTAAAACGTGTTTTGTCTGATCAGGGCCTTATAGAGAGGAGATAGTTGAGTGACAGGAACTGTGGGGATATAAAATATAGGGGATGACTTGCAAGAAAGGTGCTGCAATTTCTTCCATTTGTAGGCCACATTTATTGAAAAAGTGAGTGTGGATGTGCTACCCATTTATCCTACCTTTAGTATGATTAGATTGACTTTTCTACTCGAAACTGGTAGCCTAGATTGTAGACCTTCCAGAAACTCTCTCCGGATGTTGATAGTTTAGTTGGATCAGATAGCAGAGACCTAAATGCTTGATCCTCAGACACCGTGAGAGAAACAGAAAACGGAGAGGGATGAGAAGGAGATAGCCATCAGCAGCATTTAGTAGTTCTGCCTCTTAGTCCTCTAGGGTTTGTAGGCAGGCAATTTCAGTTGTGTGTGTGTGTGTGTGTGTGCATATGTGCATGTGTTTGCTTATGTGTGTATGTGCCCTCTGGCTTTCCAGCGGGTCACATTAGGGATAGAGTTGCAGTGAAGTGGGTCAGCCAGTGCCACCAGGGAGACTTGCAGCTCCCTGCTCCCTCGCAGGCTGGAACCAACTAAAGGCCAACACAAACACATGAACATGTGTGTGTGCATGTGCGTGTGTTCAGTGTAGGTGTATGCATTGTTTGTTGGTATTGATTGTTGCCGTGTTTATATGTAGCAGACACAGAGTGTGATCTTTGCTGTTCTGTCCTTCATTGAGATAACATGCCGCCGCCTTGTTCACTGCACTTTGACTCCTTATAAACAGCTTTGCTGGTAACTAAAATACTGTAAAGCTGTGGTGCAGTATGTTTAGACTGCATATATGACCTCTACAGATGATTCAGTGCCTGTCACACTCTTGAGTGTGTCTCAGCTGGGATGGATGCAGTGTTTCTGCTGGTTTAATGATAAGGAAATAGGATTTAGCCCAGTATTCAGCCGAGGTTTATTTCATCTCTTAGCTGCAGTCTCTTGTTTTCTGCATTGGTTCTCCTCTGGCAAGGAATTAGTGATCTATTTCTGTTCTCAGTTTGCTTGCATATGTTGCTGCATTGTTGCATTGAGGTGACATCATGAGGTAATAACTAGACGGTAATATAAGCATAGTACAAGACTGAATTATTGCACAATATGGCAGAGATCACACTTCCCTCCAATACAAACAGAAGCTGCTACTGCAAATGAAGTGATTCTCAGACTGTTGGATAATGTCGGAAAGCGCTTTTCTAACAATGAGGAGGTCTTCTGGGCATAGTCTGTACCCTCTTCCTGCCACCACTGGCCAGGTGTGCTATGGTGTGAAAATGGGCAGGGTTTCAAGTGGTCAGCAGGAAATACTGTAATGTATTTATTATTTACACTGCCTCTTCCTCCACAGTGTTGACCGGGCGACCACACAATAAATAGCTTTCTGTGAAGAACTCAAATATGCAATCCATGATTGTGGATTGGAATACATAAATATTTTGAAGAAGCGAGTCTCAACTTGCAAGTGATCTGCATTCCAGCAAATGAATGATGGTTTCCTCACGAGAAACTGTAACATGCTTCTTGTTGTCATTGAGAACACGGTAGAAACGCTATATGCATAATAATTAACACACATGAGGAAAGGTTTTGGCATTTGCAGGATATCTCATGTAGGAGCTTTTTGTTTAAAGCGGCTACAAGAAGTGTTTTTAACATACAATTGTATTAAATGACTGTCAGGTGAAATGGCTTGCTCTTAGTGATGAACCCATAGAGAATTATCATATGACTCAGCAGTTCCCTTCAGCTCTACAGAGCTTTATCACTTCTTTCAGCTTATTGTCATGCCCAAAATGTTTTTTTTTGGGTTCATTCATCATTCTCAAACTGTTCTAAAATCTGACTCTACACGACACTACAAGTGACTAACTAAAAGGAGTATTCATAGATTCATCAGGTGACCAGAAACATGACTCCAAATTAATCAGTGTTTCTGTATACATTTTGCAGTGCCGGCCCAGTGTCATTGTGTTTGTATTTGCCGTTGACACTGGTGCTGATACTTTAAAAACTTTCTCCTACAACATATGCACTATATGTTAGGGATGATCCGATCAGGATTTTTCACAGATTTCTCACCGATCGCTGGAAGCAGTATTGGCGATCACAGGGTTGAAGTCTTCTATTTATCCATCTATTTATCTGTCCACAGTCCTCAGGGGTCTGGGTGATCTCTGTCAAGAGCTGGCAGTAAACAGGCCGTGAACTGTGGTAAAAACCCTAATTGAAACTAGGGTTGCATGGTATGAGGAAAATATGCAATAACTTTGAACACTGCGATAACGATATTATTTGCAATAAATGAACAGTCATATCAGTTCTGCCTTGCTGCTGCTTTCAGTATACTGCTAAAATACAACAAATTGCTTGTTGAATAAAAAAACTGAAAGGAAGTTATTTCAGACATTTTATTGAACAAATTGAACATTGAACTGAACACAAAAAGCACAATTTAAAAAGAAAAAGAAAAAAAAAGAATGATAGTTACATTTTAAAGAGCAGTTTTCTACAGATGCTCTCTTTTAACCAACTCAAAAAATCCCTGAGTGTCTTTTGCCATATGTCGCAGTCTTTCGTGATGTGTTTATTGCAAAAGTTGACATTGTGATGACGATAAAAAAACAATATATTGTGTAGCCCTATACTATATGTGTATATCTCTGTACTGGATTATGTATATGCATTTTTTTAAAAAGTTGTTACAACCATCCCCACCCCTGTCACACATAAAAATACCTCACATTTTACCTAAGAGACTACTCTCTAATCTAATACAGGTTACACAATTTTAATTTCAACAGTATCACTACTAATCAAAATATAGACTTAGTCCAAAACTATTTTCATCCCTGAAAATCAGTGTTTTGGCTGTAAAATCTGCACACTTCTTCATACAGCTATGAAGTTTCACGGGCAAGGTCAGGTCATACATGAAATTGATCTCATGATTCTCACATCATCCCTTCTTGGTGAAAGTCGTGCTGTTACCACCATCCTCCGTCTCCCCTATGAATAAATAGGTGTCAATAAATAAGTTCTGAATTTTGTTTTGCAGTCAGTGTAATTTTATTTCATATTTTTAAATTACCATGCATGCACCAACAAAACCCCTTTCCCCCGCTGCTGAAAAAAATTCTAGAGGAAACACTGAGAATGCTAATGTTTGCTCGATATCTGCTGAATGTGTAAATAGGAAAGTGTTAGCTAACAAGTTTTCCATATTAATTAAAAGTTAATATGTCAGTGTTGTGTTCACCACTTTCCCCCCAAGTGGCCAAAAAATCAGTTGCTGCAGGTTTAAGAACAAAACCTAATGTGAGTCGTTTTTGGCACATGCATATTATGAGAGTGAGTAAAATGCATGAGAATCTAGCTTTTGTTAGGAAAGACAAAACAGATTTCAACGTGTAGGCCTATACAGGACAAGCATGTCAATGTTGAACCCTACTTTCCTTTGTGTTTGCAGCATAATATCCAAATCCTATTTTTCCACGTTATTTTTACACCTGGACATGTCAATGCAACGTTGTTAGCTTGAACGAAATCCAATTGGGTCTGCAATTGCAATTGACTTAGTACTGCTAGTCATCTTATGACATGGTTCACTTAAACAGATCCTGTGCTTGGATAGTTCAAATCTTTAAGAAGCACCTTGAACACCTGAACAGAGTGAAATAATGACTACAGCAGCTCAGTCTTGTAGCACTGAGTAACTCTACACTGCGTTCAGTTTAGCTCCAACAATTCCCTTCTTTGTGAGTGTGCTGTTCATGCGTCCGTATGTTACTCACAGCATCTGTTTCACTCTGAGATATGACCCGACAGGAAAAGACATAGTTTCCATGGTGACAAGGCCTGCTCCTTGCCCAAC
>JAOVVB010090633.1:0-13355 GCA_028570985.1 Heterobranchus longifilis
ACCACTCTAACATACTTCTCTGCCACTCCAGACTTCCTCATACAACACCACAGCTCCTCTCTCGCCACCCTGTCGTACGCTTTCTCTAAATCTACAAAGACACAATGCAACTCTTTATTGCCTTCTCTGTACTTCTCAACCAGCATCCTCAAAGCAAATACTGCATCTGATGTACTCTTTCTAGGCATGAAACAATATTGCTGCTCATAAATGCTCACCTCTGCCCCTTAACCTAGCTTCCACTACTCTTTCCCACAGCTTCCTTTTATGGCTTATTAGCTTTATACTGTACCTCTGTAATTGCCACAGCTTTGGATTTTTTTGGAATGCAACAGTGGCATTTTACACAAGCACTGGATTTATAAGCCTGCTCTTTCATTTGATAACTTTACCTTTCATCTGGAATATCAACATTTATCTCTTAATCAATATAGTACAATGAAATTCTTTTTTTCCTTCAAATCCTAATTAGAAAGCTGGAGTCAGAGTGCAGTTTCAGCCATGATACAGCATGCCTGGATCACCAATGAACACAGCAGACATAAGCCCTAAGATAATCAATGAAATTTCATTTGCCATTCACAAAAATAAGTTAACACACATGCCTTAATTCATTCTTTTAGATTTTTATACAAAAAGCAATAAAATACCACCTTGGTCATTTATACATTTATACTGCATTGCTGCTGAAATCTCAAATCTGATTGGTCAGAAAGTGTTTAATAGCAGCTCTAACAATAACCCTAGATGTAATAATAACAGTTATGCACTAATTTTTATCTAAAGTCTTTTTCAAAGTAACAATTTTCACATGGTTCTGTACAGTCACACAGTATTTTATTAGAAAAAAAAATATCTTCAGTCATAACACATAAGGTTCTCCCGATCACATGACGGTTATGAGCCAGGGAGGGAGAAGGTTATTAGCTAAAGACAGTAAAAGCTGAACACAGCTGAAAACATCCTTTCAAACTGCTGCTCACACAGTCAGGAAGTAATGTGACATACCTGGAGAAGTGTTAGGGAGTTCTTATATAATGCAACTACACAAATATGTACATTATGATCTGCAAATTAAACACAATTTTCAAATATTGCTTTTAAACAAATAGAATAAGTAAGCTTTACAAATACAGATTGCACTTTCACAGCAATTCATGTGACTTTTGACAGTAATACAACGCAAGCAAAATATGTACACAAGTAGGCAGAATGAGGAATTTACCTAAAAATCTCCAGATCAGTGATGACCAGATCTCTCAGAGCACAAGCCTTTGTAATATGATGCTGTTAAAAAACATTCCATTTGCACTTAAAAATATATAAAGCTGTCTGATAAAGAAAGGAGAAATGATAGCCTAGTCAGTAGTTGCTCTAAGAGTTAATTACGATAAGATTTAATGCCATTTTAGCTAGCTAGCTAACTGCCATAGCTTGGTAATTGAATGCTATATGGGTACATGCAGGTAGATTATTAATTTGGCATTACATCTAACTGTTGTAAACATAAATGTTGAAGCAAACAATGGTCAGGCTATCATTTCTTCATTGTTTATCAATACCTTTCTTTTTCCCCTGCCCCAGTTTAGACTTCCTAAACTTAACAGGGTACGGAGTAAAATCCACCTAGTTTACAATATATACAATTTTACATTTTACACACATACACACACACACATTTACTGGACTTGAGTGTGGAGCAGAATATTGGCAAGAAAAACAGATTATCTCTTTGTATGAGACAATTATTCAATTTGTATGACAAGTTTCACATTAGTTCTAATAAAAACTAGTATTATAGTTTCAAATATTTTATACCATCTAATAAATGTACCTGCTTAAGAAAAATCAGACAGTAAACTTAGTGCTACTGAATCAAATAAAAAAATGCACTGCTCAAAGATTGGCCAGAAAGTGCATGCCCAGAGCAGATAAGATACAGATAAGGGAAATGAAGATAAAGATAACAGGTATAAAGATAAAATATTTTACCACACTGAGCAAATTCACATGCATACAGACAACCAAACAAGAGGCAAACTCATAAAAGTGGCTATGTGAGATCTTTTACCACATGCAAGTAAATCCTAAATACAAACTGAAACCCTATGTGTAGGGTAAATTTGCTGTAAATTATATTTCTTATTCCAATTAGTTAATCCTTCATATTTGATTCGTAATAAATTCCTATTTTTCCTGGGCCCGATTTTTCGAAAGCTTCTTATCGCTAAGTAGCTCTTACGTTGTACCTTAACCTCTCTCTTAACCTTATGGCGCGATTCCCGAAACGTTCGTACGCTAAGTATGTCTTAGGTAAGTCACACGTTCGACAGGTTGGTCTGGACCAACCTTAACTCACTCTTAGCGTAGTTTCAGCTCAAGATGCTAGTCGCCGCCAATGAGCAGCAGTCTTTATAAATCAGCAGTGTATGCAAGCACATTATGGCACGTAATCAAAGTTGTATTAATGATGGAATATACTGTAGGCCTGTTTAAGAATTTTATTTTATTTGATATCAGAACTAATAGAGTGACTTTTAATTAGCCTATTTCATAATGTGACTAGTGCATTAAAATTGCCAATCACTTTTAACATTAAACTGGTGGCAAACAATTTGGGAGCAATACAGCGTGTTGTTGTGCTAAACCGAACACGGCGCCATCCGCAGAGCCGTGTGGTTCATGTAAATTTTTTCTTTAGGCAAAACTTCAGCCCTTTTCATATTTTGCCTGAGGTGGCTATTTAAAAAAAAAGTTTCGCTTTCCAAGGCAAAATATTATGGAGCTTTTTGACCTGCTCAGACCTGCGCTTGGCCTACGCTCTACGTCTCGATGTCCAGCTATTTGCTGCTTTTTGTTTAAAATATGTTTCATTGACCATTATCCATCATCCATGACTGGATGGACTTTTCTTTTGATTCGTTTTATTTTATGATGAAATTTGATTTAGTTAAATGAGAAAATAAACTTGAGAGTTTCAAACCCAATCCATTCATTTTTCTGAGTGATTGTAAACCTCTACTCTGTCATCTCATCGTTTGTGATGAAAACTGTCAGCTGTTTGTCAATCAACTATGATTGTATACCTGGTTCGTTTCACCGCCACTACAGGTTACATGAAAATATTGGCGACAGTTTGGTGATTTTATTTATATATTTGTATATTATGGTATGCTATTGATAAGTTAACCCATGTTAACCCAAAACGTTATTGGAAGATTTTTGTGCAATGTTTAATTTGCATAGAAAGTGCTGTCTTTCTTAACGCTGTCATGCAAAATAAGTGAAAAATCGATTCCTGAGCAACCGATGTTAGACTCTCACTGTACCTTATCTTTTCATGCTAGGACCATACCAGGCCAAGGCGAAAGCAGGTCAACCAGAAAACTGTCTATCAAAATTTGAAGACGCGTCTAGAAGTGTTTAAATTGGTGTATGGTTGTCAACCCTACCAGCTGAGTAAACCAATACTGTTACTGTTATTGTTTTCTTTTGCCCTGGAGAAAATTTTAAATAACAATCACAGTCCTGGTAGTGAGAAATCCTTTTATTTAGGACCACCCTTCTAAATCAAACTTAATTGAAAACAAAAGGGTAAGAAGAAAGTTGACACTAAAATCATTCTGCCAATAGAAAGGCAGATTCTGTTTGTTTTTTTTCTTTCTCAACTCACTATTAGCTAAAACCTTTCTTTACAATAAAGAGTGGGTGGGGAACTTTTGCTTATAGGTAAGTGGAAGCTTACCATTAGTACGCTATCCCTTGCTCTGTGTGTTGTTCTTCTTTTCTACCTCTGTTCTGCTTTGCTAACTGTGTATTCACTAGCTCTTCCCACAGAGACTCCCAGTTACCAGCACGCCCACCAGAGGACCACAGTCACAGAAAACCACACTCAGCATCAGACCACATTTACACATCTGTTGGCAGTGTTTGTTTTTTTCCTTTTGTTTTGTTTCTTCGCTTCAAGTCTGTGTTAGTTGTGGTTTTAGAACCCTGTTAAAACGTGTCTCACATACCCCAGTCACTGGGAAGATCTGAAGACATGGCTAAGTGAGAAAAAAAAAAAAGCCTCTTCCCAGTTGTGTTTGATTATGGCACTTAGTTATTAACCTAGTTAACCTAGTGTAAGTATCTATCCAATGATGTAAACTTTAAAGCACTTTTTGTAAGTCGCTCTGGATTAATGCCTAAATGTAAATGTAAATGTAAATGTAAAAAGGTGTCAAAACCACAGCAGTTCATGACTCCAACACTCAGAGTCAGGGCTGGCTATGGAGAGCGTCCAATGTCAAGACAAATGCCAAGCCGCCACCTGAAGAGTGGAATGCAGGGTTAGCCTCAGCCTGACTAGCAGCCGGACAAGAGAGCAGCAACCAAAGTCGAAGCTCTCCTAGACACCGGAGCTGATATTATCCTGATGTCGACAGAGCTCCTGGCTGAAGTCCAAGAACGCACAAGAAGGAATAAACGAACTTTTTCTAATAATCAGGGCAAACTAAAAGCCGAAGCAGGTATGGTCTGGTTCGCCGACGTCCCTTGCCCACCGCAATATTTCTAAATAGGCCCTCACTTATCACAATATGCTGAAATAGCAGCCATCCTCATTACCCTACAACTGGCTGCATCCTACAGCATCAAAGAAGTCCTCATCTGTACCAATTCGAACTATGCCTGACTGAGCTTCATGTGCCAGCTACCAGGATGCAAACAGAACAGGTTTAAAAACGGCTGTCAAACACAACAAACACAACAACAAGCCTGTCAAACGGGAACTCTTCCAAGTATGCGACGCCATAGTCGACAAAGACGACGTGATCATCTTTTGGAAAAAGATCCAGGGACACTCACACCAAACAGGCCAGGCTAAAGACTTCAATGACCAAAGTTGTTGCATTGCACGGAGAGCCCTGATACTCCATGACCTCCCTGCTAACCCATCTGTAGCGGGCATATCCCGCCAACAGCACGCCTCTGGCGTGCCCTCCCTCGCCTCCTCCCACATCACTACCTCAGCCCAGTTCGCTGCTGATGACCACGTCTTCACGACCCAGTGGCCCATGCCATCTTCATGTCTAACCTTGCCCTGATCTCTGCCGACTTCTCGACGTCAAGCACATGTTGCATCTCACTACACCAAAGCTCATAGTCCCTCATGGCCAAAGGGGGGTGATGCTAATATACGCTCACGATGCACAAAAACACTGTTTCTCTGTCTCTAATGTATTTCAGGACAATAGAAAAGATACAGTCAACTGTCTGTTTTAATGAATTTTTTTATTTATTTAAGTTTTTATTGAAAAAAGAAGCAATCCAATACATCTGTTTATGACTTTTGTCACGTTTACAAAAGTTATAGCTTGTATATTATCAAAAAGCTCTTCATGGCATAAAACAGATCAATATATCTCTTTGGATTATCTCTCAATTATAGAAAAAACTAATTACAGAAGACAGGGGATGTATAGCCAATACCTATTCATAAAACACAGATTCTATAACAAAAAAACATTTGGTTCAATAGGGGTTATATACTCAAGACCACTTAGACCATAGATCGACAAACAAATCTATTTTGTTATTCCTACAGAAAGTAATTTTCTCCATTATGAACACATTTTTTACAACATGAATCATACAATCATTATACAGAACATACAACAGTTCTGTATTTGTGACGGGTTAGGTTTGTACCAGCATCTAGTAATAGCTTTTTTACTTGAAGCAAGAATTATTCTATACATGTATTTGTTTTTCCCTTCCCAGGAAACCATTGACACTGTGCCTCAAAACTAAAGTACCTCAAAACTGATATCAATTGTAATGTTTAAAATACTTTCCAATACCATATGTATATCTTTCCAAAAACATCTAATTTTAGGACATCCCCAAAGTATGTGAAAATGGTTTGCATCCTGTGAGCCACAATGTCTCCAACAATTTGAGTTGCCTTGAAAATTATTTTTCTTTTTTGGGGTAAGAAAAAAACCTAATAGTATTTCTCCAGCAAAATTCTCTCCAATATGGAGAACGGGAGGTTGCCCATTGTTGTTTACATATATTTTACCAGTCCTCGGTTGAGAAGATAATCCCACTTTCTTTCTCCCATCTTTCTTTAATGTACAAGGATGAATCTCCTTGTAAATCCATCAAGGCTCTATAAAGTTTTGTAATAGTCTTAAACATTGGTTCAGCCTTGTAAGCTGAGAAGAATATTTTACTAGTTATATGCTGAGGAGCACTCTTCTTTGGATCTTCATCGATCCCTTTTTTAATTTTCTGACAAAAATGTTGTCGGAGCTGGAGGTATTTGTAAAAGTCTTTGGATTTCAAACTAAATTTTTCTTTTAGAGAATTAAAATCTAATAACTGTCCTTTATCCATGATTGAGCAATAAGCAGTGATCCCTTTCTTAGCCCATATTTTAAAACACATATCTAATGTATTTGGTTTAAAATCAGAATCATATGATGGCCATTCCAATACATTTACAGAATCCTTTAGATTATAGCCCTTAATAATCTCAAACCGATTTTTAAGTGTTACCTTAATAAATTGATTTTCTTTCTTATTTTCAATTAAATTATCATCTACAATGCTAGCTTGAATAGGGATCCTGTCAAACCAACCAATCTCTATATCCTTCCACCTTGCTTGATATCCTGGGTTGCACCAACAAACTATTATTCTTAACTGCTGCCCAAAAATATTTTTTGTAAACATGGGAGAGCTACCCCTCCTTTATCTCAGTTGAAGGGTTTAAAATTTTACCCTTGGTTTCTTGCCTTGCCATATGAATCTGGAGATCAGTTTATCCCATTCTGAGAATCATTTTTTGGGCAAGGGAACAGTCAAAGGCTGAAATAGATAGAGCAGTCTTGGAAGTATGTTTTGCTTGACTAACTCTAATCTAGATCTATGCTAAAAAATGGTAAAAGATTCCATCTTGCAATGTCAAGTTTTATTTTTTTATTAATAGGACCATAATTAAGCGTTTCTAAATTGTTGGGGATTCCTTGGGGATATTTATTCCTAAGTATTTAATAAATGTTCGATCCCATTTTAAGGAGTAATCTTTTTAAATTTTGTTTGGGGGTTATAATTAAAGGTCAGTACCTGAGTTTTTAAAATATTTAATTTAAATCCTGAGAAAGAGCTAAACGTTTTTAAAGTTTCCATAAACTCAATCAATGACTCAGTTGGATCCTTTAGATAAACTAATATGTCGTCAGCAAATAGAGCTATTTCATGCTCATAATCATTGACGTTAATACCTTTTATTTTAGAATTTTGCCTGATCCATTGCCCCAGGGGTTCAATAAACAATGCAAAGAGCAGAGGAGAGAGAGGGCACCCCTGTCTAGTACCCCTTTCAAGTGCAATGTGCTCAATAAATTACCATTTATTTTAATACTCGCTGTGGGGTATGAGTATATATTTTGAACTACTTTAATAAATTTCTCATGAAAATTTAATTTGGTAAGAATGCCCTTAAGGAAAAGCCAATTGACAGAGTCGAAAGCCTTGTCCGCATCAAGGCTTAGGAGAACAGCTTGTAATTTAAAGTCTTGAATATGATTGATAATTTGGAGAGTCCTTCTGATGTTGTCTTGTGTTTGCCTACCCCTAATAAAACCAGTCTGGTCAGACTTAATTAGTTCCGGCATTATCAATTCTAATCTTTTAGCTAGGATTGAGACAAACAACTTGTAGTCCATGTTTAGGACAGAGATTGGTCTATAAGCTGAACAATCTTGTTTGTTTTTCCCCTCCTTTGAAATAACAGAAATAGTGGCTTCTCTCCACAAAGGTGGCAAATCTCTTCCATGTAAAACATGATTAAATGCTGTTAATAAACTGGGGATAAGTTGTTTTTTTAAATACCTTATACAACTCGGATGAAAAACCGTCTGGCTCTGGTGACTTGTTTGTTTTAAGCCTGGATATTGCTTTATTTAACTCCTTCTCAGTTATATCTGCAGTTAATTCAGCATTCCAGGTCTCACTAATCGAAGAAAGTTTCAAGGGAGTGAGAGTATAGAGTTTTTTTGTAATAATTTTCGAACACTCTCTGAATATCTTCTGACTTATGGAATAGCTGTTTTGATATTGGGTCCTGCATCCTCAGTTTTGTCTAATCGGCCTGTTGCTTATGTAACTTTCTAGCTAATAGCTTCATTGCTTTGCCTCCAGACTCATGATATTTTTGTTTTAAATGCGTTAGTT
This sequence comes from Heterobranchus longifilis, assembly GCA_028570985.1. NCBI lineage: Eukaryota > Metazoa > Chordata > Actinopteri > Siluriformes > Clariidae > Heterobranchus > Heterobranchus longifilis. The sequence continues at coordinate 8,224 of JAOVVB010090633.1, forward strand.
TTTTCTCTATTTTTTGTGTATAAAAACAAACACGGGCTCTATGCAAAGGCAGAGAAATGTGAGTTCCACAAAAGGGAGATTGCATTTCTGGGCTATCGCATAGGACCACAGGGGGTCGAGATGGAGGCGACCAAGGTCTCAGCGGTGCCCAAGTCAGTTAAGGCGCTACAGAGTTCTCTTGGGTTTGGCCAATTTCTATTGACGATTTATTCGGGGCTTCAGTATGGTGGCAGCACCGCTCACATGTTTGTTAAAAGGGAAACGGAAACGTCTACGCAAGTTCTCACTGGAAGCGCGCGCAAAAAAGCTTTTACCACTGCGCCTATTTTAAAAATAACCGACCCGGAGAAGCCCTTTACAGTTGAGGTCGATGCGTCGGAGGTTGGACTAGGAGCAGTGCTGTCACAACGCCAGGGCCACCTAGAAAAACTCCACCCCTGGCCTTCTTTTCGTGTAAATTTACACCTGCCGAACGTAATTATGATATCGGTAATCGTGAACTGCTAGCAGTAAAAGCGGTGTTAGAGGAGTGGCGGCATTGGTTGGAGGGAGCTAAACATCTGTTTACTGTACTAACAAATCATCGTAATCTGGAGTACATCCAACAAGTGGTTTTGTCTCCCCCTAGTGTGTCTATGTGTGTACTAGTTTTCCTCTTTTTTAAGCACCAAATTAAGTTCACCTGTGTCTCCCTCGTGTGTCTCCCTATTTATTCCAGCCAAATCCGTAGCTCTTTGTCTGTGCACCTTCATGTTTCACGTTAAAATGCAAGCGTGTTTGTTTAGTCTCTCTCTCAGGACTGAACAGTGTCTGCAGAGCCGGGCTATGGTCGGTTAAGAAGACCAGCGTCAAGGTCAAGGCTGAGAGATTCTCAGCCTTTTTCGGTTCAATTGGATTTTCTAGTGACTTTCTTTAGTTTATTAGTTCTGAGCCAGCCTGGGAAGTCATCCTTTTCTTTTGGTTTCTTTTGTTTTTGGACTCTTGCTCACGCTTGCTACTTAATAAATAAAAAAATATTTTTTTATTCTAAATAAATAAACCACTTTTATCAAAGTCACCCTGCATCTGCATTCGCCACGTTGTACACTGACATGACATCTGTTAAGTTTTTCAAGTCTGTATTTCTTTAATTACTCTGCTTTAATTTTCTAAATTTAGATAAAGTGATATTAATGCATGATTAAATACTGTATATCAATTATTCCTATATTGCAATTTTTTATTCTAAATTTGTCTTGTCCAAACGCTAGAAAAGAATCAATTCTTGAGTATGATGTATGTCGATGTGAGTAATAAGTATAGTCTCTATGTCCTGGATGAAAGTCTCTCCATACATCAATCAGACCTATTTCTTTTATCATTGTATTTATATGTTTTCTTAATGGACTCGCAGCTAGCATACTCGGAGGGGCAACTTTTCTGCTTGGTTTGACTACGCTTTTGTGTTTGCCCCTCCTTGTTTTGTTGGGTTGGATTGTTAATACTTTTGTATATAATCGTATTTAATTCTTTATTTAGTGGCTTAGGGGTCAACACCGTTTTGTTTGCACCTTGTTTTTTCTTGGTTTGTGGTTAGCAAGGGAGTAAAGGTAGAATTTTGTATTTCTGTTTCTTTACTTTTTGGTGCAGGTTAGTTGTTTCACTTTGGTACTAGATAGAGGGAATTTTGTTTATTGATTTGGCCTTGTCGGCTTCTGAAGCTCACAGCCACCTTTTGGGGATTTGGCTTATTCACCTTTTGTAAATAAACACTAAGCTAACACACTTTTGGTCTCACCCCCCCCCTTTCTTTTTATTTATATTTTCATTCCTGTTACGGCCCGACCTAGGCCGAGAGCTTGGATTTCCTGGATGTCACTCTTGTAACAAGTCATGATTGTAATCACCTGATGACATCACCTGTTTCAAATAAAATCATTACTAATTAGTTTTTTTTTTTTTACTTACTAGCCATAAAATGGAACTGTCCCAACTTTTTGAAAGGTGTTGCAGGCATCAGAGCTGAAGTGTTTATTTAGAACAAAAAGAACAAAATTGATGAGGTATAACCTCAAATAATGTGCTGCTGTATTGTATTTAATATAGCTCACAGATGACTTAAAAATCACTATTTTATGGTTCTCACACAAGACTCTTACAATAAGTTAAAGGGTTATGTAGAGAAAAGGATATATGGTTAAATATGAATCAACTATCTTAACGCTTGTATCGGCACAGACACAATTATATTTCATATTATGCACAAGAAGTGTTTTTTTTTTAACCTACCTTTATTGTCTATGTGTAACACACACACACAAACAATTGCGGGACAATGTTGTTCAATATTTTAATGAATTTCTCAGCCCACCTATCTATGCTTTTCAGGGGGATTTGTATTTTTACTAAAGGGTGTCTGTAAATAAGAACTTTTTTGATTTCTCGCTTTTAACTTTAATTTTAAAAGGTCTTCACGTATCTGGTAATATTCTTAGAAAACAAATTAAAATTCAAAAACAGATTACAATCCAAAAGGGACTTGACAGTGGACACCTCCTTGTTGACCTCCAAAAGGTGCTTGGCTGTGGGGCTTGCTAGGTTGACCTCCTTAGTGCACTAGCCACGGATCCTGTGGCTTGAATCTAGGCCTATTTGGTGGCGAGTTGTGCCATTTTCTGCTGCAGCTCATACAGATACTGACCCTCTGCTTGCTTGTCCTCCTCCATGAGTTGCAGATTGGAACAGGGCCTGCTGCAGGGCAAACTGCACTGTATGTTGCTGTAGCTCTCACAGGTCATGAAGCTGAGTGGCCTGTACATTCAACACTTTGGCTTGTTTTGCTGCATTTTTCCTGACTAGTGAAGTGTAGTTGGAGCTGCTCTGAGGACTCCTGTTTTTTGCTGGAGCACAAGGAAGAAGCTTGCCCTATCAGATTCACTACCTTTGAGCTAACGTGCTGCTGTAGTGATGCTAGTCTGAAGAGTGAGGGAAAAAAACCTCCTGGGTGAGAATCCTCATGAAAGTGGGTAGGAAGTCTGCAAACAAGTCATTAAGACTGCTGAAAAAATGTTATAAATGCAAATATGTTTGGAGAACCTGTATATAAAATTCTATTTTGCATGACGTCTCTCAGTTTCTGTTTATACCCACACTGGATGTATTCTTCTTTCTTAACCCAGAAATGGCTTTCAAACTCATATTGTGACAGAGTCAGTGAGCTCAGTATACAGTATCAACAGTTCTTACTGAAGAAGAGATGAAGATGCTGCACTTGGCTCTGATTCTGCTCTCGCTGTCCGTATAAAACATCATCTCACTCTTAGACAGAATTATTGTTCAGAGTTTTAACTGTGTGCTGTTTGATGTTGCAGCATATTCAGTTATACACTAACACAAATGCTTTACATTGTATCTTCTTGTTTAAATATTACTTACTGTCTGATAAAGTATTTGAATGATGCTGATTTTAGTGAAGTTTTAGTTCTTTTGATTCAGTAACATGATCAGTCAGTAACAGAACTAAAGCTAAAATTAGCTTGTTTATGTCCTGGGTCTCAATGCATGGTTAAGATCAGGATAAAAAACAGATAAGGCAAAGACAAAGAACAAAAGAGTGCACAAACAACAACAATAAAATAATAAAAATGCTGTGTTTTCTAATATTGAGTTTTATAGTAGATCCTGAACTTTCTGAAAAGTACCAAACTCAAAAAAGTTACATTAAATTAATAGATTGTAAAGCTTAGCCTAAATAATAGCTTGTAAAAGGTGCTGTAAAGCATGGTTAGCTCATGCAGTCAAATTAGTTCTCCAGAAAATTCCTCATGATTTCTTGTTTAGGCATTGACGTAAGTCTTGTTTTTTTTTTTTTTTACCAAACTCTTTTAGGACATCACCAGGCCTGGTGGGAGTTAAGCCTCTTGGCACTTCGTAGGTACTCCGGGTTCTTGTGATTGGTCCAGACCAGGAACGGAACCTCCGACCCCTCTAACCAATGTCTCAATTCCTCCAGGGCCAGCTTGATGGCTAGGAGCTCTTGTCTCAGATGCCATAGGTTGCTTTAGCAGGGGTTAAGTACACCCCCTACCCCTGTGCTGGATGCGTCGACCTCCACAATGAATTGTCATGACTGGTCTGGAATGGTGAGGACATATGTGGCGAGTGCTAGGGGGCACCCCCTCTGTTAACTACTAAGAAAGTAAATAAACTCAAAAAATGCATACGCCGCCATGAGATAGCAAAGCAGCCCGCCAATAAAGCAACAGTCATGCAACACAGCAGTGAAGCAAGTATATGGTGTATATTTATCCAGTGACAGTAAAGCAAACAACATGAAACAAAAAATAAATCATGCAGGCAAAATCAGCGTTCATGCAAAGCAGCATTCAGGCAAAGCAGCGTTCAAGCAAAACAAAACAAAACAAAGCAGCAGCGTTCATGCATTTGTCCACAGCACCCACTTCAACCTATAGTTCCTAATTAAAATAAAACAGATTGAACATGTACATACCACGGAGAACAATAAAATGTACTAATAAGACGTACATACCTGTTCCCGGATGCTGAATGAACAACCCCTAGCAATCCCGGTACAACCAGGAAGTACAGGGAACAAGCCACTTACCGACTCCAGTCAGGCAATGTTGTTAACAACGTAACCCAACCATCTAGGCAAAAGCTGAAACAAAAACCGGAAAGTTGGGCGTGCAGCAAAAAGCATGCGCTCTACACAACGAACAGTCAATAGGAAGAGATTTCACTATAGAAAAGTCAGGAGAAACCTACAAGTTCAATTCAATGAAAACCATTCCACAAAATATAAATAATAACTGACGATGAGTACTCATACCTGAGACGGAAGTGGAAGTCAGACGCGCAACGAAACGATGTGCACGTTACGCACGGGAGAAAAAGGACATCACTATAGAAGAAGCCAAAATGAGTCTACAAGCAGATTTAAATAAGTGCCTCTGTCACATAAAAGAGAGATCGCAAGAAGCATTCATACCTTATATGAAAGCGAAAGTCAAACGCATCATAAAACAGCGCACGCACTCTACAAACAGGGCTGGTAGAAAAATACCTCACTGTTAATGAGTCCAGAGGAAACCTAAGGAAAACATTTAAGTAAGTACCACTGCCCAAAAGCATAG
>JAOVVB010090643.1:0-13355 GCA_028570985.1 Heterobranchus longifilis
ATAAGCAATTTGTTGTATTTTAGCAGAATACTGAAACCAGCAGAAAGGCAGAACTGATAAACTGTTTATTTATCGCAAGTAATATCATCATCGCAATGTTCAACGTTATCGCATATTTTTCTCATATCGTGCAGCCATAATGTGTATGTGTATGCATGCGTAGGTGTGTATGCATGTGTATGAAAATAAGTATATTATTCTATACTGAAAGTACTGCATATTGTTGGTATACTGTGTGTTGAAGGTATATTTCCAGACATATGTGCTTTTCTGAGATTGTACTTGCATCTTTAGTGCTTCATTACATTTATAGTGTGGTGGTGATTTGCTATAGCATACTAAAAGGGACGACAAAGATATATAAAAATATATACTTGAGTATATTTTTTTGTTGTCGTTTACTTGCTTTTCTTGTTTGTTTTATGGTGTTTTTGTTTTTGTTTACTTAGGATGGGGTTGGAGGGAAGGGACGGCGGATATGATGATACTTGGTGTACTGTTATGTTTGTATTTTCACCCACTGGTGATTGCTGAAAAAAGAAAAAGACAAGTCAAACTGACAAAGTATGTCCTACCTGATTGTTATCCTCCTCCTCCTCTTTGGTCTGACTGGCCTCCAGCAGTGAGTTGATGGAAGCCACCTGCTGTACCAGTTGATTTTTCTCTGCCTGCACCTCCTCCAGCTGGGCAGTGAGGGCCTCCACCTGAGTGGAGCGCTCACTGATCTCAGCCTCCAAACTCCCAACACGCACCTGAAACTCTGCAGGGACAAAAAAATAAAAAAATAAAAAAATAAAAAATTATGTGATATAGCCACTGGTTCCCATTTTCATTTTTTTACCATCAAGATTCCAAGTTAACTCCTAAGCCTTAACATCTGGTAACCGTTAAAAGTGCCGATCCCCCATTCCCTGACCTGAGAGTGTGCTGCTGTCCTGCTGGGCATTGTCCAACGTGGCCTGCAGGCTGCTGTTTCTGCTCTGTGTTGCTCTGAGCTCCTCGCACACCTCCTCCAATCTCCTCTGCAGCGCCTGCTCGCTCTCCCCATGGCTGACCTGAGAACAACATGGATCAAGAGGTGTCAAACAGCAGGGGGCGTCAAAGACACACAAAAAGATCCTACTTGGCAGCATTGATGCACAAGGAAATAATACAATGCATTTCTGTTAATACATTGCAACACATTCAGACATTCACAGATAATCCACCAACATTCAAGCACTTTTCAAGCACAATTTCCAGACTCTCAAAGCCTTTGACATCACATCTAAATTGTTCCTATAAATGCCATTGCAAAAAATAAAGTTTATAGAATTCCAGGAGACAACAAATATAAAGACGGGATTGTTTCATTTCAAATATTAAAAGATTTTTGCTTTACATGAATGATTGTGTTGATGAAACAGCAGATTATGTTGAAAAGCGAGCATTTTTCAAGGAGTATATTCTAATTTATGCATATTCCTAACCTTGAAAACATAACTGTTAAAATTAAGCATTTTCCAAACTTTCAAGACTTTGTACGAACCCTGCACCTATGAGACAGTCGGAATATAACGTGGCTTGAGGTTTTAATTTATTACCTTTGAAAAAAATAGACATTTTAACAGTCAAGCAATTTGTTTGGGGATTTTTTTTTTTAAGGAAGTGTCTTGTAGGAAGCGCTTTGAACTCGAGGGGATTTGGAGAAGATGAGCCTGCCCGCACTGCTATGACAGACTCAGTCAAAGCAGCTGATTGTTGATGACGACTGAATGCCGATCACAGTCCAGCACCACGTTTCACAAAGAGACAGAAACTCATCTCAAGTCAGAGAGATTAGAAAAGAACCGTCTTGCATCATTTGTGTCTAATGTATATTGACTGATTGCCTGAGCTATTGCATAACATGTTTAAAGACCTTAAACTGTTAGGAGGCATGTTAGTAAATGATTCAACTAAACGAACACTTTACTGTCAGCGAGTCAGTGAGTCAGCACTTCCTGACTCATTACCCGTAATAGTTCAGACCAACAGCATTCCAACAGTGGCTGCGTAGGCTGACAGTATATGAGAACAGCAAAATAACAGATCATATAAGACAAGTCACGTGTTGTAAATACCATTACTCTGCTCCAGCTCTTTCTTACAGAGGGCAGGAGAGGTGACTTGCTCGGACAGGCACACATTCCAGCTGGTGCTGAGAAGCATTTTCCCTGCAGCCCCATTATTGTATGGCTGCAATCCAGCCCCGCTCTGGGCTATGTGATTACAAGGCAATTAAACGTCCTATAACATTAGAGGGCTTGGGGGATAGGTGGGAACGGTCGAGGCTTGCATTTTCAAGAGACTTTGGAACTAACCGGCTGCTCAAACAAGAAACAGCATTAAGAAAAAAACAACCCCAAAAAAAGATGGAATAAATTTGTTTCCACGTGGAAACTTCATCATGTCCAATGTAATTTAGAAAATAAATGATGTGGTGTTCCCACAGGCCAGGCCAACCTGCAGCAGGGAGAGCTGCTTCTCAGTAGCGGAGACCTTGGCCTCCAGCCCTTTTCTGATGTGCTCATCAGCAAGCAGACTTTCTGTCTTCTCTCCAAGTTCCTTGGTTAACTTTGTGCATTCCTGACGCAGCTTGGCCAGCTCTGCATTTTGCCTGAGGACAGAATGAAAGACAGAAGGAGAGACACAGAAAGAGTCAGGACACACGCCTCACAAAAATATGAAATATTCAGGCTTGGTACACCAGTCATTGAGCCTTTGAATTTGTACACACTGTACTCAATTGTCACTTTAATTAGTAATAAAGAGGTAAACTGTGTGTCATTATGGATCACTGCTTCTCATACTTGCTCTCAGCCTGACTAGTGGCTTGGTTGAGGGCGTCACGGAGAATGGAGTTCTCCTGCTGTAGACGGGCCAGCTGGGCATTGGGGCCTTTTTCCAGCTGATCCTGCAGGCTGACGATCTGTAAAATGATTTTAAAAGTGTTTTTTTTTTAATAAACCAGCCATGTTGGACTCTCACACATTGAACAGCTGCTTTAAATCTTTCAATCAAGACAACTAAATTACAAAAAAAAAAGAGGAAAAACTGCATTTTCACTTCCAATTACTGTAGCAGCCAGGAAGGTAACAAAAGGACAAAATGCAAACTCAAATTGTCGTATTTGTGTATGAGCACTGACCTTTGCATTGAGCCCCTGGGTCTGCGCTACATGGTCCTGGTAACTGGCCTGCATGCGTGCTTGCAGAGCAATCATTTCTTGCTCCCTCTTACTGAGCTGGGAACTCAGCCTCGTCTCCACACTGGCCACCTTGGACTTCTCAGCAGACAGCTCCTGAAAAACAGACAGCAGATTCAGATTCATTGTAATGTGTCAGTGGCCAAAGAGCAAGGAGCCATATCAGACACTTTTCAAGTGCCAACATGATGACACTTGGTTCGGGTACAGGAAAATGTGAAAAAAAGTAATAAATGTTAAAAAAAAAAAAGTTGTTTCCATGAAATTTGCTGCAATGCTTTCATATAACACCACATGGATATTACATGAAATACTTAACATTGAAATTGAGTGAGCTCTTAATGCTTCTTCATAGATGTGGCCTGTGTATTGCAGACAGTCACGGTGTTATATTTCCTCTAGTGCCACCTTCAGGACAAAAGATAAAGAGGCCTGCAATCCAAATGTCAGTACCATAGAAATGATCCATGCTGCCCTACTTTGCTTAAAGATCACATGCAGGACATCTCATAAACACACACGCGCACACCCATAGTACATTTCTATGGTCAGTACTCATCAGAGAATTAACTCTTTAAAATGAAGGGTACAACATGGCTTTTACCTCTGCTGCCACCTTCAGGCCAAACTACACGTTTTGCCTCACCAGTAGGATGTAGGAATTGCAAAGAGTTTCATCCATGCAACTATTTTTGTTCAACAATGAACGGACAAAACGGACGCAGCATACCATAATCATGTAGTTAAAAGAAAGTATATCTCCGGCTTTAAGAGTCTCGTAGGGCTGCCCGCATGGCTACAGACACTTGTGCATCTAACCTTGGTGAGTTCTCTGAGACGGTTCTTTGCCGCAGAGGCATCCTCCTGTTCTGCCGCCAGCTGTTTCTCCCTCTCCTCCAGTTGCTTCTTCAGCATGGCCACTGGGTCTCCTTTCTGAGTGGCCTGAAAACACATACGTACACAGAAAGACAGAAAACATAAAGTGGGTCTCGGTACAAGCCTCATGCATTCAGTGAACTATCAAGTGCCTGTACACTCCAGCTACTTTAACAGGTGTTTTTTTTTCTCCATCACGGACTGCATTGTCCATTACCGTGTGCCAAGTGTCCTGAATGATGCCGACTTTCTCAGACAGGATCTCGATGAGCCTGTGAGCCTCTCCCTCACTGAACACCATGCTACTGATGGTGGACACCAGAGCCTTGTAGGGCAGGTACAGGGGAGCATCAGCAGAATCCACTGCTGCCACTAAAGAGGCAAACACAAAACATTTCAATGAAATGAACAATAACACAGTAGCATAAGATCAGGAATTCAGAGGTTATTTCATGTTTAAAACTTAAAAAGCTGGACAGTTTTAGACAGGGTTTCTACACATTTTCCATTTCAGATTTCCAGACTCAAATTTCTAGACTTCTCAGTAGATTACGTACAAGACGACAGCGCTTGTGTTCTTGCATATGGCCACCTCCTCCATGTTGGAGAATATTTTGACTTTTTCTCTAAATATACTTTTTTTGTGTGAAAATATTCAGACTTTTTCTTTAAATATTCAAACTTTTGTGGAAATATTCCGACTTTTTCTCTAAATATTATTTTTTTGTGAAAATATTTCGACATTTCCTCTAAATATTCTAACTTTTGTTAAAATATTCCAACTTTTTCTCTAAATATTCTTTTTTTGGTGAAAATATATTTTTCTCTCTAAATATTACAACTTTTGGCTCCATGAAAAACACTCCACTTTTCTAAATTTATTTTTAGACATTCTGAATTTTATATTTTAGAAAACAGAATAGGGGCAATAGTCTGGATATTTTTCCATACTCTCTTCTTTTTTCCAAACTTATCCAGATGTGGAAAATACTAAAATCAAATTCCAGACTTTTCCATACGGTGTAGGAACCCTGTTTAAAGCTCACAGTGACGTCTGAATTCCCACACTGTCTCAGGAAAAGGACAAGGTTGCGACTTGTCCTTTGGGTCTGGAGCCTCGGGCAGCTTCAGATGGCAAAGCGATGGGGCACTGTGGCACCAGGCGGAGACAAGCCTCAGGCAAGGGAGAAACCCCACTCCCCTCCCTACCCATTGTCAGGGCACTGAGAGCCATTGTCAGCTAACAAAACAGGGCAGTGGTGTTTGGACAAGCTGGCGTGCTCTATGCCCTCCATTGGCACTACTTTCCATGGGTACACAGCTAGAAGTTCATCATTACTGACAGGGCATTACTCCCTTAGTTGTGAGTGTATGTTTGTACGACTGTACAGACGTGCCCCCGACTCCTCCTCCAAACATCCAAGTCCGAGCGCTATCACCAGTGTTGTGGCTAATGTAGTTCCTGCCTAGACAACCATTTCCACCTCAAAAGGAGAAGGCTAATTTTAACAATGATGGTTCAAGTGTAACAAGGGTTTGTGGGCAAGTGTAGTTTGCAGAGACTTTCATAAACACTGATGTAGACACCACCATAACAGCAGTCCTCTCACAGTGCATCGAACAAAAATTGGAAACATGCTTTAATGCCATCTTATAATCTGTGGATCAAGGAGGTTCTGTACAATGTCGAGCTGGAAAAACTGAGAATCTCTCTTAGATATTCTTTAAAGGATTTTGACAAAATATGGAGAGCCATAGACACTCTAGATATGAAACTATAGTCCTTTTGAATTGTATTATTTTTATTATCACTTTTTCAGTTTCCTCTCTCTTTTCTTTTGATGTTTGTTCTACCCTTATTTTATTTCCCCCCTGATGTGTGCTTTGTTTTATTCTGTCTTGTTTGTTACCTGAAGCTGGGGGGGGAATGGGGGTTCAAAAATAAGGGGGGGAAAAGTGAGCATTGTAGGCTACTTCTGCCTCTCTTTTCTTTAAATGTATATGTTGGTCAATGCAAATAAAATAAAAGCCCCATAAATCAGTGTAAGAATATTGACATTTGACAGAGGGAAATTTACCAAGCACCTAAAGATTGTACAGCTGTGCTGTGATTTTGGCATAGTGGCCACACTCGGAACTGCAGCTTATGCAATACCCTTCAGAGCCTTGGTCAAGCAGGCTACAGAGAGTGATGAGTCATCAGTTTTATTCTCTTCCCATGCTCAAATTATCTGTAGATTTCAACATTTTGGAAACTGTCATTTTTAATAACCATCTCAAAACAATAGAATTATAACATGAGATATCTAATTTTATTATTTCTAAAATATGGAACGTAGAGGCTGATGCACACCTTCAAATTCTTGTGGACAGGTGCGTAGGAGGAGAAGGGCGTAAGAGGAGGAAGAAGGTTCCCACACACTGTAAACCTGTTTTCAGTGTGCGGGAAACTTCTTCCTAGGTCTAGAGACCGAAATGTTGTGCTATAATAATATAAGAGTGTACGGATCCTTCTTCCTCCTATTATTTCTAAAATAAAAACATACAGTTACAACTGCAAAATGATGAATGGATATCTCTGAAACATGTCTGCTTACCAGGCTCAGACTTTTTCTTGGAGGCCTTCTTCTTGGGCTCCTGAACTTTTCCTGCAACCGCAGGAGCCTGCTGAGATCCCACCGGGGGCACCGCCATCACAGGGACGTCTTTAGTGACCGCCTCCAGCACCGGGGCAGTCTTGGATGGAGCGGGTGATGACTTGGCTGGGGCTGCAGCAGCTTTGGCTGGTGCAGGGGCAGACTTAGTTGACGCAGGGGCAGTCTTGGGTGGGGCAGGTGCAGAGGATGGGGCGGTTGCTTTAGTCGGGGCAGGCACGGCAGCCTGGGTTGGCGCAGGGACTGTGGAGGACTTGACTGGTGCAGGGGCGACCACGAGCGAGGCCGTTTGAGTAGAGGCTGGCTCCACCTTAGCCACCTTCTTCTTCTTTTTCTCTTTGGGCGAGGGTGCGGGTGAGGGGTCAGCAAGAGCAGGGCTTGGTTCAGCAGCAGACTTTGGCTGAGTATCTGCGGGTGCTGGGGCTGCAGTTGGCTTAACCTCAACAGCAGGGACAGGTTCAGGTTCAGGTTCAGGGGCCGGGGCTGGGGCCGCTGCTAGAACTGGAGCAGCAGCAGGTTCAATGACTGTGTCAGCTTCAACTTCCTCTTCAACTTTTTCAGGCTCTGGGATCTTTCCATTGGGCTTTTCTTCTTTCTTCTTTCCACGGCCCTTCTTCTCAGATACTTTGTCCTTCTTCTTTTTCTCAGACCGAGTGGGCTGTATCTTACCCAACTCTCTCCGTTGTTTAGCCAGGGCCTCCTCATAAGAGGTCTCCTTCATGGAGAAGGTGGAGACAAGGGCAATCCCAAGAGCAGAGATCACCATGAATCCACCAAACACCACTATCCCAAGGGTCTGGGGGTCATAGATATCCATTGCTCAATTTCAGTTTACCTAAAAAGAGAGTGGCAGACTTAGTCAGTTAACCCCTAAAAATATTCTTTTTCTAAAAGAAACGGCTTGGTGTGGACAACAAAAGACCAGAGATTTTTTTAAAAATGATTTTAGGGCTTTTATTGCCTTTAATATAGAGCGGCTGGAGAATGACAGGAAAGGGGCAAGAAAGAGGGAGAACGACACACAGCAAAGGGCCGTGGGTCGGATTCGAACCCGAGCCGCTGCTAAGAGCGTGCGCTCTACCCGGTGTGCTAGAGGCCACCCCAAGACCAGGGATTTCTAAACAGGAGAGAAAGAAGCTTGTATACCAATTCATAAGTAAGACAAACCTGTAATACAGCAATATTTAGTAGTAACAGTATTTATCTGTGCCTCAGCAAAATGAAATTAAACTGACAACAGCTGTATTAACAGAGCAGTTGATGAGGTATAATTGTGATTATGCTGTCTGGATAACAAGCTTTCCCTTTAAAAACCTCAAGGTGTCACTGTTATCCCCATAAACTTTTGCCTTGAGGCTGACTGCAGAATGCAGACCAGCAAATCTTATCTGCAAACTTTGTGTGACAAATAGCAGCTGCTCAAACCCCACTTCCCATATTGCCTTGCACGTTGGGTAAAACATGTGTGTTCCTGCAGCTCAAATCCCCTCATACTTAAATCTTATACAATGACTGTCCAGTACTAAACTTTCTGAGTTAAGTACTCAAGCACTGACACAACACAAACTAAGCCAAAGCAAATAGAATTAAATATCAGCCCCAGGCTAAGAACCGCCTCCCTCCAAACATACGATAAAAATCCTCTAGGAAACACTTAATTATTGTATTTGCATACACATTAATGTTGCTGCTAAATTCATGTACAGCCACTGACAGAGTTATGGAAAGGTTACTAGATCTTGTGTAGGCAAATTGCCAGAACTACACAATTTTATTTCTCGTCACTTTTTCACATTTGATGAAGACGGCTACAATTTTCTGAGCCATTTATTTAAGTGCATGTGTGAAAGGGAATTAAGAAGACAAATCAACTACTTACACTTAAGCCTAAATATAATTTTAAGGCAGGGAACAAAATCCAGACCATAGAGGCAAAAAGGGTTTCAGTGTGCATTAAAGTGCATTACCAGCAACTGCAAAAATGTCCAGTAGTTGGCCAGTGGTTAGTGTTAATTTCCTGCCCTGTAAAAAAACATCCCTTAAAGGATCTTTCAACTATCCCTTTAAGGCTCTTGTCCCAAACCAGAATGCTAACCTGCAGGGGAGGGAGGAAAGTTAGCTGAGAGTAGATAGCAGCTTAGGGGCACTAAAACCTTTTCTTTGATTTATTCTTGCAGCACTATCAGTTATGTCATTGTTTATATTATGGATCGGGATGTTATCTCATCAGAAAATATAGGCTACACATGCAAAAAAAAAGACAGTGTGGAGCTTTACTGTTTTAACACAAAGCAACATTGTGACATGGAAGAGGGAAAAATGCTGAGCTACTTCTGTGTAATCGAAAGAGTCCAGAGTCCCTGTTCATTGCAGGGTCTAATGGCTAGAAGTGAAAAGGGAAGAGTTTGTACTGCCTCCTTATCTGTGATGTCACACGTCAATGCATCTCCACTCAGACTAAACTGAGAAATGTGACTCCAAGAAGACTTTCTGAAGATGAAACTGCATCTCAAGGTCCATAAGAGATAGGGCTATAAGATGAAACTTACTAGTGTGTAACCGTTAGATATTATATAACCTTTAAGGTATAACGTATCTGGCTTTCATTCATGGGCACTGGGATACCTACAGGGAGTACAATATGGAATAGTCTTCAGCTAAAATGAAAATCTAATAACTTAAATGTAGGTAAAGTATGTAAATGCATGAATTTCTTTCTTTTAAAAAGACTTGTACTTGTCTTTCATTAGTTTTAGTTTCAATATAGTGTAAGCATGATAAATATAGCCACTTTAGTCCATACGTCACGTTAATACAAACGACTTCCAAGACAATTTATTCAATATCAAAGTAATTAATACTAAAATTACAATATTGAGAACACAACTTAAAAAAAGGCCTCGACGATTTATGAGACATTCAAGACACCCTACATCGTTATCCATTTAAACTTATATTAAAACAAAAATAGTGTGTAATCCTGTAAACCTTTTTTTTATGTGAAATGCTTTCAATCATTAGTTGCAAGATAGCATTGTAGCTAGCACTATGAATCAATGAACTTGGCTATCGTCCTGCATATTATGGCAATGTTGTCGGTTTACGTTACAAAACTGCGCTCCAGAAGCTATAATAAAACTGCAAACTAATTAGCCAGTGAGGGAAAAATAACTTCAATCATTTTACATAACTTTAAACGGCTGTCTTTCTGTACTAGTAGTTAGCTCAGGAGATAGCTTCCCAAGCTAGCTAACGTTTGCTCAAATGAATAAAAAAATTCCAAGGCTCCCACAATTAGCTTACCTCGCTGGTGATGTAGCTCCGTCTGTTTGCTTCAAAGGGAATGAAGAGAGGGCAAAACGCGTTGAGTTGTAACTGTTAGATGAAGTGACTTCTGTGCAAAGCTTCCTATTTATCCAGCTATCTAGCTAACTAGCTTTTTCCAGTGCTCTCCCCCTCACTCCGCTGGAGAATCCGTGCTCTGCTGTGAAGTCGTGGCACTTCGAGCTGGCTAGACGTGCTGGCCCCGTGCCCCAGATAGCTTCCATAAATCCAGGAGGCTTCTGATTGGCTGGGATGCACTCAAACCGGAAATGAGCATGCTGGGCGTTGTAGTCTTCTATGTACATGAACGTCGGTTCGGTTTTCAGTCAAAAAAAGGTTTATTTGAGATAACTTCATACGTATAGCCAAGAAAAGTGTTGAAGGACATCTTTTCACGTAACGTTAGGCCACGGACCTTTTTCTTTAGTATTTCTTCGCTATTTTGGGAGACGTCATACTTTATACGTTTTTAAGGGAACACTGCGTTGTTTTACTCCACTATGCCTACAGAAGATTAGTAACAGTATTAGTTTTGTTTGCAGGTTTCCCCCTTGGTTTTCCATTTAAGGCTGTTATAATAATATTATTCTAAAGTGTCTGACTGTATCATGTATGCATAGGCTATGTATCAGTTTGTTCTGTTATAGCTCATCTGATGTTTAGACTGTTAGAATAAACCAAGATGTTGTGCAGTGGTTGTACCATTCCATCATATACATGGAAATATTCAAGATAGAAGACCCTAAACTCTGGAATGATCTACCTGCTGAGATTATCTCAGCTAAATCTATGACTGCTTTTAAATCTTGTCTTAAAACATTATGTTTTAAAGAAAAGCTTTTATCTCTGTGATTTTTTTTTTTTTTTTTTACATTTTAATTGTATTTATTTATATTGTATTTTATTATTGTTTGTAAAGTAAAACAAATAAATAAAGTTTATCATTAAGTTTATTATTATAAGATATATTGTGCATCATTTTAGGGTCTACAAATTTCCCCAAAATTCAGCCCCACGCATTTAGTATTTTTGGAAAGTTTGATTCATTTAAAATAAGAGTTCTGTGGGTTTGAACAAAACTATCCCTTATCACTGATGCATAAATACACTGAACTGCATATTGATCTCTACTTTAAGTCATTTGTTAAAAGCAGGACTTTTATTTACTGTTTTCTATTATGGGGTTGCAACTTTATTAAGTATCTTTTTATACTACTAGATACAGCATCAGGATCATTTAACATCCAGAATTAAGCCTTTCAAACAAGGCAACAGGCTTCCCAGAAATTATCATCAATAGCCACACCTGAGTGTGTGGAAAGATCATATACCTGCAAGTTGCAGGATAACATTATGTTAGCTCTATAGTGACTGACAGGCCTTACCACACCCTCCATTATTTTAACGCCCAAAAAAACTAGCACAGGGAGATTATAATGATACTGTATTGATGAGATACATAATATTAATAGTGTAGCATAACTGGCAGTGGAATGTGTAGCTCCTCTGCACTAATAATGGAACATTTCTCTGTCCACACCCTGGTTCAGTCATTTGAAAACTGTTTTCATAGGCGTCCTTGACACAACCTCTCCTCAAACTGCTTAATAAAAGAGTTTGTTAAGTGGACGCACTTGTTGCTCAAGTCTGGTCACAGACTGTCCTCGTCAGCCATCAACAAAGTGTATTGTAAAGAACCTCACGTTGACATCATGATAGGCCTATTTAATAAACAGAAAAAACATAATACCTAATTTACAGTATACACAACCAATGCACAGCTCCTCTACCAAGTATATGTGAATGTGATAGTGTGAAAAACAAAGTTATACCCAACCATGTTTCTTGGCACCTTGGGTTGTTGCTTGTTTTCTTTCCTACAACATAATAATGATATTCAGCTGGTGTGGATCAAATCATTTCTTGTTTATGAAACCTGGGATGCAGCTGTAGTTACAATAACCATATATCTCTTTATCTGGCCACATGGTTGCTCAAAACTTACAGCTGGTGTTTTTCATCTGCACATTGCTGTTGTAACTGAAGTGAGGCATTTTCACTCCCTTTTCTCACACTGACTTTGCATTGTGTCCGCTACCGAAAGTTCAGCATTGGTCAAATCGTGCTTATTTGTATATTGTGATATAAGTATATTGTGGTATATGTGATCAAGATGATAACTGGCCCTGTACTTAAACAACATTGCATAAACTGCTGTAGTTCTGTTGTGTGATGAGAATAAATAGGCCTACTTGATCTATGTCAATTATTTAGAACTTGAGATTGTGTTTGTATTGTGTGTGTGGAAAGCAAAAGACTGGCGGAGCAGGGCAGGGTACACTAACCTAGAAAAGAGTTGGCCTCTGGGTTTTTGGCTGGACCACAGTAAAGCTGGGGGACCAGCCCTATAAATGGGAAAGTCTGTCGCTGACTCACTGACTGAAGTAAGTGATGAAGTTACACTACACACAAATTCTCATTCAGTGACACTGTTTCTGTTTTAGTGTATATGCTGCTTTGTGTATCTATATGCAGCTATGTGTTGCCATGCTCATATGTTACCATGTGTTACGTGTACTGACTGGAAACAATTATCCCTCTGGTTCAATAAATCTAAATCTAAAGTTCCCATATGTAACTCACAAACATGAGAAAGCTGCTCATTTGTCACTGCGTATCAGTATATTGATGTCGAAATCCTGAATAGTGAAACTGCCTTCTCC
Organism: Heterobranchus longifilis; assembly: GCA_028570985.1. NCBI lineage: Eukaryota > Metazoa > Chordata > Actinopteri > Siluriformes > Clariidae > Heterobranchus > Heterobranchus longifilis. Next base: position 12,804 of record JAOVVB010090643.1, read on the forward strand.
CTTGGAGAGCAGTTAGCGTTTAGTTCGAACTTGCAATCTGCAATGTTCCACACTAAAGAAGAAGAATGTTGTGGCACTTGTGTTGTGGGTCTCGGCAGGAGGAATTACATGCAGCACGAGCCCACAGTCTCAGAGCTGGTCCGTCTGTCTTTACATTTATGTACATGCAACACAGGCGGCAGAAAAGTAGAGGGAGAGGATTAAAAACAATCTGTTACTGTCTTCAAATTTTTACCCGATGGGCACCAGGAAGAAGAATCATGCTCTCTTTCACTAAGGAAGTGCAGACAGTTCAGTTACGTCAGCAAGCCCTGCAGGTGCACTTTTAAAAAAAAATGTTTTAAAGTGAGTCATCCCTTCAGAAGAGACGCTTTCTATTTGAGGCCTTCAAACCTCCGGTCCTGCTCCAAGGCTTCTGTCTGCCTTCATCATGAACAATGTAGAGCTGTGAGACATAAAGGTACAGCAGGTGCTTTCACAGGCTAAGTCTAAGTAAGATGTTGTTTTTTTTTGGAGTTCATGCATCCATGCCCTCAGCTAAAGACTCAGGAA
>JAOVVB010090651.1:0-13355 GCA_028570985.1 Heterobranchus longifilis
AACACTGTTCATCTACACACAGAGCTCACACTGCCATGACACAGAGCTGGATTTAAATCAGCAAAATATCTCTTTAAAATAATCGTGATCTCAATATTGACCAAAATAATCGTACTTATGATTTTTGCCATAATCAAGCAGCCTTACTCAACATGCAGAATTGTCACCATAAGAGCTGAATGAGGAGGGTTGTCTGTACGCTCTCAGAAGACAGACAGACAGACAGAGTCCCTGGACTCATCACTCTCCTGTCCCTGGCCTTTGTGCCAACAGCTGCAGGCAAACCAGATTCCACTGTCTGTTATGATTTAGAGGAAGTGATGTGTGAAAGAGAATGGAACGTCCTGCCCTCCTTACCTGGGCAGCGCCCGCTGGGCCAACACAATTCACTAAAAAATGATTGAGACTGCAATATTAGCTTTATACAGAAAGTGCAAGAGGTTGCAATTTTTTTTTCTCAGAGAGAAATGTCACAGACATCTTATTATACAAGACAACCCAGGGTTCCCACACTCTCTTAAACATCAAATTAAAGGACTTTTCAAGGACTTTCCAGGCCCAATTCCATCAAATTCAAGGATTCTACACGACACAGTTTGAGACACGGAACGAGGTTAATTACTGTTACAATGCTGAGAATTTTTATAATGAGAACTAGCAAACTGGCGTGTGAAACAATGACGCAACTGCGGGCAACAAAATCACATTCCTGTACAAATAAACTGCATTCTCAATTATGCTTTGAGTGAAACATTTTTGTAAGGAAAAGATTGTGGTTTGGGTTATAATAACAAAATTGAATTACTGTGTTTGTTAGATAACAATGTTGATTTCTGGTTTCACACAGGACACTAACCACAGTCACTTAGGTGAAAGACGGCGGGGGGGTTTTATATGTAAAAAAAAAAAATGGAATGCAGGAGAATTTTTTTCTTCTTCTAGAAACGTTATTGAGAATGCAGTTTTGTTTTATGGGAACGTAATTTGGAGACCAGGCTGCTGCTGGAGACATGTGCAAACATTGAAATGAAGCCTATTTATGAACATGAAGTAAAAAATTAAAAACTAAGAAGTTCAACTTAAATATATAAATTCAAGCACTTTTCAATGGCCCATATCTATTTATGTCCAAAAACTTTCAAGGATTCCAAGGACCCGTGGGAACCATGACACCCAAATGATTAAATATTTTTGTTTTATTCAAACTCAGCTAATTCTAAGTAGGACTATCTCTTTGACCCTTTTCTACATTAAAAATGGATGGAAAATAGCCCTTTTGTCAAAAATACATTTTAGACATTTTTTGCACAACCACAGGTTTGCCCAGTGCAACCTAACTTCTCTCTGTGCCATAACCAACAAATCATCCCTCCACATCACAGCTCCCCTTTACAGCCAGCTGCAGAAATTCTCACAACACCCTTTAATTCAACAACCGCTTAACGTAATATAAACACACATTTCTGACCCACTAACCTCTATGTTTAGTAAAAAGAGAAAATAGATTGTCCATCATTCGGAGGCACCAGACAAACGTAACTCTTTTAACATCTGCGCGGCCGTTCAGATTACACTGAACCCTGAAAAGACATTTAATCACAATAAGCTCATCTGCACAATTTATTGCGCAACACTCCACAACAGGAAAAATCCAGCCGTTACCCCTGTAGCTCTTTAAAATGCGGTTTATCATCACCACTGCTGCATTAAGATGTGCTCCTCGGAATGAGACGTGTAGAAGAGGCGGTGACGATGACAAGCGGCACACTGCTATAAATTCCCCCCTGATCACACCGCAATTTATGACTCTTCAACACAAAGCGCTGGGCGTAATTAAGCGAATGCGAAACGGCAAATTAATCTGTTATGAAATTACTGCCGCGACACTACTTTATAATAATGTTATCTTTTATTGCGCTATGTAAATGTGCGCCTTGATGTGTATGTATGTTGTGCCCTATCTTCTATAGGGATAAAAACGCACAGCGTGAACAGACACACAATAGCTAATTAACCCTTAGAAATGAACTCTCGTGCAGCTTGTTGATGGCAGAAGGCCTCTGCTGTGCTACAATAATTATTACTGTTAGACTGCTTTCTTAAGGAGGGCTGGTCGGTGGCGCTACACAGGAACTGAAAACTTACACACACACACACACAGATCAATGTTTGGCTCAATTACAGTATGACACCGTGATGACAAGGAGTGAACAAAAGCTACATGGATGCTACGATTTAGTCAGTGATACTCAATAGGGATGGAACAAAAATCGATTTTATCGCGAATTGTGATAAAAAAACACTCACAATAATTTGATTGTGGTGAATTTCTATTATCGGGATAATCGTGAATATCCTTAAAAATTGACTCCAGTTTACTACAGTGTCCTATCTGTGGTATTTCTTTCTTAAAAATGCTGTAATGTTTTGAGAAAGAAGTTGTAATGTTTCAAGGTCATAAATAAGTCAAAATAAAGCAAAATGATGAAGTGATTTCACTGTGTTTTAGTGCAGTTTTAAGAGCTTTAAGCATATTTTGTTGATTATCGGGATAATATCGTGAATCGCAATTATTTTTGGCCAGGATAATCGTGACATTAAATTTTCATATCGTCCCATGCCTAATACTCAACTTACAGTTGAGTATTACAGTTTTGGTGACGGTCGTCCTGCATCATCAGCTCTATATGGACTCACAGGGGGAAATTAAATTCTGGTAACTGACAGGAAGTCATGCAGCACTTTCCTATGCCTTATGTGTTTATCTCATAGACTGTATAAAAAGATGGACAGAGCTTTGGGGGCCTGAAAAGCGACGCTGATGCAGAAGTGCTTTAAACCTAATGACCAGCAGGGGGCGACTCCACTGGCTCCAAAAAGAGGTCCGGTTGTGTACAAGTCAATGAGAAAATGAGCCTATTTCTCACTTGATTTATTACTTCAGTAAACGGTTTCATACTGAGTTTATGGTCTCAATCGCTAGTTTCAAGTCTTTTTCAATACAGCACGATGGTCATTTAGTAAATTATGGTCACATTAAGAAGAAAATAGACGATACAGCAGCGTATGCTTTAGGGCGGGGCTACACGCCGACCTGTCAATCAAACCAATGTGTGATGTCACTCTTACTCTGCCCATTCTTTTTATAGTCTATGGTTTATTTATCTGCTGTGGTGTCTCCAAGCGCACACAAAGAAATAACCGATGGGCTGCTACTTGACCTCATTTTATGAATAATGATGAACGTGAAGAAAGAACTGAAAAGAGGATAATTTATGCTACTATTACAGGGGGATGGTTACTGAGTGGTCACTATGTTTCACTCACTTCTAATGAAGAACGTTAACATATTTTCACTGACACGCGTACCTGTTACAATTAGCCAAATAATTTGCATAAATATATACATCACTTATACAGATCTCTTATACTGTAAAAAAATCACTTGCTGAACAGTTGATAGTCAGGAGATGGATTTAATGGTAGTTCAGCATTTGTTTATGCTGAAATCATATTCTATAAAATCCTGTGGTTGGTCCGTTTTGTATTTCGGTATTTGGAGATGACTAATGAAATTCATAACATTCTCAGTGAGGCAGAGGGGTCTGTGTAGTATTTGTGAGTAGCAATGTAAAACTATATGAGTAAAACCACATGTGTGTTTGCACAAGCACACAATGTACATGCTGCTGGGGTTTGTCTGTCATATAAGGGGACTGGAGTGTGTGTGTGTGTGCCAGTAGAAGTATCCTACAAAGGGCCCCCTCAGCTGTGCCAGCAAACAGGAAACTGGCGTGCCTTCTCACAGTTTCACATGGCTCCGTCTGTTTCTTTTGCTCTTGCATGCCCTTTTCTAGCTCTCAAATCAACCAAAGGCAGCCGTGTTTCAGCAGCCGCCTCCCTCCACTTTGCACAAATGTAACTGCAACAATTCATCCCATCTCTTTCCTTGCAGCCCACCTTCTTCTGCTCCCTTTTCCCTCCTGCTGGTCCCAGAGTGGGCCTCTCTGCGAGACTAGACAGGAGGTGGTGTAGTGTTACTATGGTGCTCGGGGTCTTCCTGGAGATCTCCCGTGTAAGGACGCCTGTTTATTCAGCCTACGCGCTAGGCCTGTTCTCCTAATTAGTTCCCAGTGTACCCTTCATTAGTATCAGAGACAATCTGCCTTTATTAGTTGATTAGTCACTCCAACTCTCCAACTCTCCATCATGTCCAAAAATCTTTTGACAATTTATTGTTTTTATGGTCTTTTTGTGGCAAATGAGCCATTAGTCTACAGTCATTAAAAATAAAATAACAGTCACATATCTGGCACCACAATAATATTTATAAATTGATTTGAAATTAGCTAGATTTTAAGAGATGCTTCTGCATCTCTGATGGGAATTTATTTGTGGTGAAACAATAATACTGACATTTTTTTCAATTGAATCAACTAATTGATTAGTCAAAAAGATCCTATGATTAATCAAGTAGGAATTTCTCAAAAGTATAATATGTAACATTTCCGCATCTAAAAACGACTAGACTTCTATTATATATTTTGTTGAGTTGAATTATATTATCCCAGATGTTTCCAACAATATTCAAACCCAGAGAAATTCTGTAATTAATTTTGTAAGACACAGGTCCGTGTCATTTGGTTGCCGTCGCCTGTCAATGATGTCATATTCTATTGTGGTTTATAGAAAATCCATCTTCTCATAAATTTACTTTTTATCCAGTTTTGAGCCACATTTTTACAATACACTTTTTAGATCTTGATCAATTTGAACTATATTTTAACCGGATGAAGGATTTTAGTCATCGGACGTCTAGATCTTAAAGGCACATTATGCAGGAATTGTCGCTTAACATTTGTAAGCACAACATTCAAACTTGGCCCCTCCTCCCCGGCTCAACAAATGTGAAAGCAAACCCCAGATTCACACATCTTCGAATGAGCTTTCTTTGCTTGGCATTCCGCCTCGGTATATTTGCATTTTTTGGGCGCCGTGTCCGCTATTTTCATGGCTTCGTGCCCAAAGGGTGACGCCCAGAACCGTCCCTCACAGAGCAAAGTAAGAAGAAAAGGGTCTCTGCAGACACCACCACACACTTCTAGTGGGTCCTAAGTGATGATTGAGAAGGATTACTTTTGTATGTCTACACTTTTGTTTTAGGAAAATCCTGCATAAGTTAACAGAGAAACAAGCTGAGCAAACGTTAGCGGCAGCTCGGCTCGCAGCCCCTCCTCCGACGTGCCGAACGGCATCGGAGAAACACTGCTTGTTAAGGTGAAATTACTTTATTCAGTGATTTTACCAGTTTAAATCACCGGGTCCATTTGTTTTGGAGAGGAGGAGATAATTCAGCTCCTGGTAAAAACCATCTGAATGATCAACACTGAAGGAATCCTAACTGAGAGAAACTGACTGCATTGCTCCGTCTTTTGTAGCGGCAGAAAATTACATATTGTGCGTTTCAATACCTCTGGGTTTTAGACTGTTCATCTGACAAAAAAAAAAGGAAATCTGAAGGCATCAGCTTGGGCTCTGGGAACTTGTGATGCGCATCTTTTGTCATTTTCTGACAATTAAAAGACTGAACGACCAGTGGAAACAATAATGGACACATTTATCAGTAATGGAGATAATCATTAGATGCAGCTCTATTCACATAAATAATTCCCAATGAGATTTCCTCGTATAAACTACATGCAGGAGCTGCACAGATCATCACGATCACAGCTAGACCAGCGAGCCATTGTCATCCGGCGAGCGGTTATGAGTCACAGTCCTGATGAGCGAAGCGCTAACCCATCCTCAGAGGAGCGAGTGTCTCAGCCTCGCTTTTACAGCCGTCCTCTGTCACGAGCCCAGACCAGTCTCCACCCGTGCCTCTCGACCGGAGCGAGAGAGGCACGAGTGATGGCTGAAGGACGCCGTGAATCTTTAACAGAGACAAAGAGTGAACATTGAACAGCCACACAGGCCGACAGGGAGGGAGGGAGGGAGGAGACACAGAGGGCTGTTGCAGAAATATTGCAGAATAAAAGCGTATTCCTCCAGATATAAAGTCAGCCCAGGGAGTGGACACGGAAAAAAAATGCACTGCTTTGAAAGACAACAAGGCCTGCTTGTTTATTTTTTGTTTGCAAAGGCTTTGTTGTCATTATGATACAGCGTATAGTTTGTTTTGTGTAATGAGACAACAGGATCCCTCGTAATGAATGTGTGTTAGACTGAGCTCTACATCCACGGACGAGCACACCCGACCTTCAGCAACATAAAGCATAACAAACATGAATAAACCAACAGGACTGTCTGCTCGCTGCTTGACTACTGTAGCACAGATACTGAAGTATTTATGCCTCCAAAATACTTTCACTTGAGGTACTTCCACCTAATTTGGACGTCGTTTTATACACAAAAGAACAACCTGGATGATAATGATGTAACAGCACATGAACTGTAATAGCCATTTGTCCTGATGTTGACTCAACATTTGAATGGATGTAGATAACAGATTTGCGCCTGGTGACATTATCAGTACTGATTGTGCTTAATAACCGTGCACACTTCAAGGTGAGCAGAGAAGAACACGCGCAAACGGATCTGAGCATTATTACTGACGGTGCATTAATAAGGATGATGCTTTTATTATCATTACCAACATTTTGGCAGATCTGTCGCTATAAATTCTTCAGATTCACACAATCCTTGTGTATTTCTAATTTTAGTCAAAATCAAACCTCTGTAAAGATACTAAATATCTCATGCAAAATTACATGGATGCATTTATTCCATTTGATGTAATGTAGCCATAAAGAATGTCACTGTGGATTTGATTATTTCCCTAAATACTATTAAATACTTAAACCTGCCATGGTTGTTTGTGTTTTTTTTTACACTTGTGGGCAGAGAAAACAAGTTGTGAACACAACATTGACATATTATCACCTTTTCAGTTTATGTGGCAAACTTGTTAGCAAACAAATGCTTGTTTTTCACATCCAGCAGTTACAGAGCAACATTATCATTAATTAGGAGTCGTGTTTGTGTAAGTCTAGCCTGGCGGGTTTACAAACAGTGCCGGGATAAAGCCTTACTTCCTGTCCGCACAGGAAGTCCGTGTCCGTATTCCCGCTCCCAAAGTCCCGTCGCTACGGATGCAAGATTTGGATCGTGCAATAAAGGCATGTCTGCTCTGTTCTTTCAGTGACTGATTGTAAAGATCTACAAACAACCATTTTCATGTAGATGTTCCAACAAAACAGGTTCCTTTCCGACACTGTTTTGCAGAGGCACCGTCGGGGCGTGGCGCTGCCCAGGACGACTGTGATGGTTTAAGGAAATATAAACAGGCCAGGGAGGTTTTTCTTTCGATATCCAGGAGTGAAAGCGCTCCAGACTTTCCCCCAGCAGCGCTGTGGAGATATGGTCTGGCTACACGAGACTACGGAGCAACATTATCATCTATTTGGAGTCGTGTTTGTGTAAGTCCAATATTCCCTCTTCTTTTGCTCTGTCTTTTGGTCTCTACCAACTCCTGAGGGAAATGTCTGACTCTTCAGCTGCTAAATGCTCCACTATGTTTCACCAGCTCGTCGTTAACTGTGTGTGTCTGCTGTTTGATGTTGGGCAGGTAGTGTGCACTGGGTGTACACTGAAAACAGCTGCCTGCTGCGGCAGAAAACAACACTGAGAGCAGTGAGAGTAACTCTCAGCTAACAGTGAGCTGAAACTATAAAGCCGAGGGGAGCTGCAGATTCAGGAGATCGTTCTCTGTAGGAAGCGACCCCTTTCACATCGTCATTTCATACAGTGTAATTATAAAAAAAATATTGATTATAGCAGTTTTAAAGATAGGTCTTCATCAAAGCACTGACACTATCACAAAACAGAATATGTGATCCTGCCATACAGTGTGGAAAAATGTATGGAAAAAAATCCTATTTTCTCAATCTTCTTCTTACTGTGAGTGATGAGATTCTACATTATTTTCTGACAAAGTTAGAACAGTTTTTGTTATTTCACATGAGAGATTTCAGTTTTTGATGTTTCTCTTTGTGCTCTTCAACATCCAAATCTGATGACAGCTGGTGGGCTGTTTGGCCACGGTTAATCAAATCTGACCAAACCACAGCTACACAGTCCTGATGAGTTTTCCAGTATTAAACTACAGGGAGCTCCAGGGATGACGTCTTTTTGTAGGCCAACCAGGAAGTTAGCGTCGCTCTGGTTCCATCGTCAAAAAGCCTATGGGAGTTTTTAAATTGGATTTTGGATCATTGCAGAAGGTTTATGATACTTAATCTCTCCATATAACACCACTTTTATGATTTTAGAAGCGTAAATGCAATCGCCAGAAGTAAAAAGCTAATGTTAGGCTATAAAGGAACTACATCAACGGTCGCATTTTGCAGCCCACATCACTGCCGCTTTAATGTCCTCGACAACCTCTGTAGTCTCATTTAGACACTTGTTAGCAACCGCCTTTTTAAACGCACATAAAAGCTTCGAAATGCAGAAGCGGGGTATTTACAGACGTGTTTTATGTCGTAGAACAAAACGTGAAAATCTCTGAAACCTTATTTCAGACATCTAAACAAAAACACATTCAAAAGACACATCGACTACGAGACGAGAGAACCAGAAGTGCTAAAATGCTAACTAATTTCCATGTTTTGAAACTACAAACTGATGCGCCCCATTAGTGAGATTTAGAGCCAAGCTAGCTGTCCATTTCCAGTCTTTATGCTAAGCTAACCGTTGGTGGCTCCAGCTACATACGGTATTCACCGAACAGACATGAGAGTGGTATCAATCAGCAAGGAAGTGACTAAGTGTATGTCATTTCTGCCACCTGTTTACCTGTTTACCACCTGTGTTTAAAGATTTTGTCAACAAATTGTCACATCTGATGGAATTAGCGCTGTTTGACAAATAGCCAACTTTCACATTGGATACATGGTAGTCTGGGTGAACAGTGCCGGGATAAAGCCTTACTTCCTGTGCGGACAGGAAGTCCCTCCACTTCATGTTCCTGTTCTCAAAGTCCCTTCACTACGGGAAACAAACAACAAGCTATCAACCTACACGCTGAAAATGACAAGTTTTGAAGATTTGGATTGTGCAATAAGGCAGGCCTTATCAGTTGGGACCTTGTTTTGGTGGAACATTTACAGTACATGTGTGTGGAGGCGAGGCAAGGAAACATATTCTTCTATATCATTCACTGAAAGAACAGAGCAGGCCTGCCTTATTACACGATTCAAATCTTTTTCAGCGTGTAGGTTGATAGCTCGGAGGTTGTTGTTTGTTTCTCGTAGTGAAGGGACTTTGAGAACTCGGACACGGACACAGACTTCCTGTGTGGACAGGAAGTAAGGCTACGTGAGACATGGCAACTTCTTCCTACTAACACAAATCGTTTTGGATATTCTGGTATGTGTTCTTCCACTGGCTGTTGCCTTGTCCTGTTTTCAGAACATGTTGCCCTAAAAACAGGACATTCAGAATATCACAGAGGCTTAATGTGTGGTCATCTGCTCGTACCTCTGCAGATTCCCAGCCCACAAAGCTCCGGGGAGTGTTCTTTTGGCTTTCAGCCTTGTTTAAGGGAGGGGAGGGAAGGACGTCTTTGGAGAGAGGAAACAGAGTCTCATGCTGTCTGATCATCACTGTCATCAGCTTCTGGATCTGAGGAGTCGCTGCGAAGAAAAACAAACACGTGAAAAGATTCTGATCAAAATGTCTACCACATAATACAAGGGGATCTAAATGAGACATGCCTCCCTAACTTGTGAGGTATTTTTTTTTGGTAAAAGGATGATTTATTGCACTAAATATAGTGTCTAAAAAAGAGAAGGATGTAGCCATGGCGCAGTATTACCACACATAGAATTGCTTAATCAAATAAAAATTTGTAATCACACATCATTTGGATTCTGGGTGTTTTCCAGATGTTGAGCAATACAGTTTTCACAATACAGAGGAGACCAGAATATCAGAAACATCCATATAATCTTAACACAGGTCTGCACACACGTTGGTCCAGGACACACGGTTCTTACCCTTCATCACAGTGATGGGGTCTTCTATCTGAGGTTTGAGCAGGTTGATCCCCATCACTGTAGCCAAGTTCTCCACATTCATCTTATTCACCTTTGACTGCAGCTGCACCTCAAACAAAAACCTGCAAAGCAAAAAGACATGATCAGGATAGTCAACAGATCAACAAGCCCTCCAAACCATACGACCACATAGGTCGTTTGTTCCTACCCTCTAAAGGCCGGTACACACCAAGCCGACGGTTGGCCATCGGTCAGTTTGGAGGTAGTCTTGCGTAGCCAGACTCTCCACAGTGCTGGGTTGGAGGTCTGGATTGAATAGCTTTCACTCCAGTATAGGGAAAAAAACTACCTGGCCTGTTTGTATTTCTTTAAACCAATCACAATCGTCTTGGGTGGCGATATGCCCCGACTGCAGAGAAGAGACTTTTAGAACCACACGAAGGAGAGGAGGGACTTCCTGTCCACATAGTAAGCCAGACTAGTTTGGAGGTGTCAGTGAGCGTCTGTCGCCCGAGTTTTTGCGGTGTGTCCCGCACCGTTGGCACTAGTCGGCTGCTTTTCAGCTGATTCAGCAGGTTGAATCAGCATTGGAGCCGGCAGAGCGAGTCGATGAGAGGACTCACTCTGATTGGCTGTTCAGCTTTAGTACACGAGAAACAGAAGTGAGAAAAGTAAACAAACGGCATGAAGACGGCACACAGAAGGCTCATCATTTTTCCATCTTCATCTGATCATTCATAAACATGATAAGGCGTCAAAAGCGTCCAACGATGACGTTCAAACTATTAAATTATCTATTTTTTGTGCATTGTGTCTATAAAACTTAATTTAAAGAGCATAGACTTCACTGTCTCTCTGGTGCTAGACTGAGAACTGAGCCCCGTAGCCAGCTAGCTAGCTGCTAAATGAGTAAAATGTAATAACTTAATGTTTCATCCACACTCTTGTCAGAGCTTATGAAAGCACATTGCTGTCGCCAGATGAGTGACAACTTTATTCAGCCCATTTTCATTTTGTAACCAGTGTAGCATTAAAGCACGGTGGAATTAGAAAGTGGGCTAACTAGCCATCTGCTAACGTTAGTTAGCTTGTCACAGCGCAGAGGACGGCTGAATATTAAATATTTCCGCAGCGACATGAAACATCTGGAACGAAGCACCTGAAGAGCAGCTGATCAGCGTGATTCAAACTCTGCTTTGTTTCATGTAATCAGAGACGTTTAGAAGCTACATGCTAACGTTATGTAGGCTATCATAACAACAGTTTGTATATCAGGTTTCTCATTGAATGAAATACAGACGAGCGCCGCCTGCTGGTATGGAGAGTTATTACCTCTCATGCAGGAGCAGAACATTGGCCGTTGGCTGTAGTCTTTGCGGTGTGTTCAGGTGCAACTTTTTGGCCCGATGGAGGCCGACGAAATAGTTAGCCTCTGTCACCTCTAGTTCTATGGTGTCAGGTTGGTGTTTTTGGGCCCTAATACGACCCACAGGAGCATTTTCTAAACTAGCGCCCCTACTGGTGTCAGGAGATCAACACGTCCTTGACCTCATCCCTACGCAAACTTTGAATGACCCATAATGCTTTGCGCTCCAGCTTCTACTCACCGGCAGACATAACTGAGAAGGTTGTAGTTGACTCTGGGGAGAAGAGCGATTTGTTTCTCCATCTTTTCCCAGCCCTGAGAAGACAGACGAAGACACACACACTCAAAAAGCCTCTCCTGCATGTGCACACATACACAATGCATGTATACACAGACATATTGTCGACTTTTTTGTTTTTTTCAGATAAGCGTACCTCTGTGGTGCTGCAGTCCAGCATGTTGGTGCAGTCCAGGAAGTCTTGGTACTGAGTCCAGGGCACCACGGGCTCAGGAAGCTCGCGCAGGTACAGCTTGAGCAGTGACGCCACCGTATGGACATCTGTGTCACTGCGGGCAGTCACACATCATCCAATGAACAGCCACTTACTGTATAACTGACATTCAAACCTTAAACAAGAATAATCAAAGTATAATTTTGCCAGTACATGAGTTGGCATTATAGACTGTATAAAATATAAACGTAGTCTCTGTGACGTCACCCATAGGTTTCTGAAGAGCCAAAATGAAGCTCAATGTGGGCAGCTCCGGCCGTCGCCATCTTGGCAGTGCCTGACTCTGCCTAACTCCCGGCTGGATGTATTATCCAAAAATGAGGAAAGAGGTGGAGCGTGGATGGAGCTGCGGTGGGCCAAATGAAGCCTACAGTTTATGCTCATAGATACTGCACTGGCCGCTGCTGTTCTTTGGAGCGATACGTCAACGCTGCCGCCATCTTGGGACAGGGGAGCTAATGCATGTCTGTCTGTCGAGGCAGGAGGACGAGCCATAATCAAAATCATCATTTCTCGCCACATTTTCTACCGATTTTCAAGCAGGTTTGTTTGTTACAAATGCCACACATGTATTTATGATACAGGGTACATTAAAAATGTGGGTTTTCCTACCAAAATACCTTATCTCGTGTAGTTGTTACAGTAAGTGGCTTTAAGTCTCAATATAATTTAAACGGGTGAGTTGTATAAAAATCCACCCCTCGTGCAGTTGTCATGAATGGGGAAATTATCTTTTGAGACTAAAACCGTCTTTTGTACCAGGCTGTAAACATGTCTATTTCTGCTGTAAAGTTCAGGATTTTTAACATAGTGGTCTATGGTGATTGACTCTGTAGGAGCCTCTAGTGGACATTTGATGAACTGCAGTTGAGCTCCGGAGCTGCTGACTGAATAACATACAGACATACAGCTGATTGACAAACTTAATATTCAGCATCTTACTGATACATTACTTATTACTTAAAAAATACTCAAATTTATTTTTTTCTTTACCTGACATAAGCTAGCGTTAGCTTAATTTAGTATCAGGACAGTTTAGAAGGATTACCTCTATCAAATCCAAGACGTTTATAACAGTAAAATAATGTAAAATGTTATTCCCTATTGCTTAGTTTTGGCATTTTTTTTCGTTAAAACACCCAAAAACAACACAAAAGTCTGGCTTTTTCTACAAGTCTTTACATACAGTCTGTGGTCAGAAAGGGTCGGAGCACTGCCCCAAGATGGCGGCGGCAGAGACGCATCTCACAAACCAAATGCGGTATCTACGTATTTATATCTATGGTCTATGCTAGCCACCTGCGGTGGCACACGCCTGTCACTCAAAGCCTTTAATTATGCATAACTTTAAGCCTTAATATAATTTAAATGGGTGAGTTATATAAAAATTAATTCCCCAGACAGTTGTCATGAATGGGA
>JAOVVB010090661.1:0-13354 GCA_028570985.1 Heterobranchus longifilis
GTTGATGGGCTACGAGCAGAAAAAATGGCCAAATGTAAGGATCTGCATAACATTGCAGATCCTTACATTTGGTCAATTACTTAATCAAATTGTGATTGCTCAATGACCGGATCAGAGCATCTCCAAAACAACAGGTCTTATGGGTTATTCCTGGTATGCAGGCGCATAAACAGAACAAAAAGTGGTCTAAGGAAGACAACCAGTGAACCACCAACAGTGTCATGGGTGCCCAGGGCTCACTGATGTGCATGGAGAGTGAAGGCTAGTCTGTCTGATCCAATCCTACAGTAGATCTACTGTAGCACAATTTGCCAAAAAAAGTTTAATACTGGGTATGATAAAGATGTCAGAACACACAGTGGCTGAGTTTCTGGCTAAGTATAGATCTGAATAGCCTTAGATGGATCAGAGGGCCCATGCTGAACCCTGCCTAACAATGAAAGTAGCTAAAAAGAGCATGAGAGCACCAGAACTGTACTATTGCGCACCTGTGGAATATGCTTAAGCAACAAGTCAGATCAATAGAAGCTCCACTTCATTACATACAGATCTTAAAGACCTGGTCAGTACTTTTTTTGCCAGTGCCTACACCATATTAGGCAGGTGATTTAATGTTTTGGCTGATCAGTGTATAAAATGCACTACGGATGATCTACCAGTATGATATAATTATGCTTAATTACACTAAACGATAATAGCTCTGTGAACTTCTCATATGAGCACTCATATGAGTACCTGTTTGTCTCCAGCCTGTTTTTGTATGATACAGCATATGCATGTATGGTCAAACATATCAGAGTTTCACTTATTAAATGAAATTATGTAATAATATATATATATATATATATTTATATATAGTGCATCTCGAAAAACTATGTTCTATATTGTTCATATGTTCTAGATTTTTTTTTTACAAGTAAAGTGAAATATTGCAAGCCTTTTTGTTTTAATTTTGAAAATTAAGGCTTGCAGTTCATGAAAAGAAAAAATCCAGTATCTCAAATATTTGAATGATTTCATTTAAAATTTACATAAATTACTATTTATACAGAATAAATACTGTGTTCTTAGTTTAGTTCGTTGCATTCATGTGCAAGACTGCCGACTTGAGAATTGTCCTGAAGCCCATCACGGACAACCTGCACAATGAGGGGAAGCCACAGAATGAGTGGAGTGAGACAGGAGTCAGTGCAACAAGAGCTACCACACTCAGATGTCTTCAGGAAATAGGCTACATTTGTTGCATTCATAGTATCAAGCCAATCCTGAACAAGAGACAACATCAGAAGTATCTTACCTGGGTTAGGTAAAGAACTGTGGACCTTTATTATATAAGTGGTCCAAAGCCCTCTTTTCAGATGAAGAAAAATTAGCATTTCATTTTAAATACCTAGCCTTAACCCTAACCCAAGGTCCCAGACTCTAAAAGAAGAGTCGAGAAAGTGGCACGGAAACCAATTTCCTTTAAGTGCAGTATGAAGTTTACAAGTCAGCTATGATTTGAGGTGCCATGGCATCTGCTGGTTTTGGTCCACTATTTTTTATCAAGGCCAAAGTCAATACACATTTAGGGACTAGCAGGCCACCTCAAAGGGAGCCGTGAATCTGTCACCTTCCAGCAAAATGCACTATGCTGACAACATGATCTCTCTGTGGTGTAAAGCATCTGGAGACGTGACCTGGTCAAAAGAGGAAACCCAGATGGCTTCCACCAACCCGGACCTAAATGGTGCAAATCAGCAAGCCATTGAACGAGGAAGAGACAGTGCACATCATCAGCAAACAAGGAAAGAAACAGTTTCATGTCTCCAACTCAGATGGTGTATATCTGCAAAGCAACTTCCTTGCTTTGCAGATATACACAAGAGAGCAGCACAAGAGAGAAGCAGTTACACATCCACACTCAAACGGTGTAAGTCAGCAAGCAGCCCCCTTGAATGAGGAACAAGCCAGTTTCGCTATCCCCTGGCAATTGCTGACCCCCTGAAATGCGTTTCCTGCTTCACCTTTTGGCCCCAGAACAGAGAACATACAATGCTTTAGGGACACATAGAATGTTAACCAGTTAAAGTATGCCACTAGGGCAAATATAAAATTATATGCTCATATAGAATGTGTGATATCTCTGTCTTGGGTTTAACATGTTTATCATAAACTTAAAGAGTGCAATCAACCTGTATAATCCTTGCTATAGATAAAGGTATGAATGGGTATACAAGACATGGGATGTTTGGTATCAAATGAAAGCTATGAACATTGATGTGCATAGAATTTTAGTCATATGAACCAGACTCATTTTAATACACTTTACCTAAATTACTAAAACACCACTGAGATGGCCTCCCACGTGACAGACCAAACCACAGGTTAATGTATGCATGAAAAGGAGGAACCATGCAGGTGTGGCTACACACTGATTGGGACAAACGGCTGTGTGACGGACCAGCAACGTGAGGTCAAAACCAAAGGTCCCGAGCAGCCTTAAAGGAGATTCGTCATGGGAGTCCGAAGGTAACTAGCAAGCTCAACCACTTCCTCGAAGCTTGTGCTTCCGCCCTTACGGGTGCTACGCCACCTCTGCAGGTGCCATCCGCTCTTCACAAACTCTCAACGAGACTTCGTGCCAGAACTCCAAAGTCCTGCAATGAAAAAACCTGTAATAACCTGTAATAACTGTGGATGGGCAGCATTACAGGTGTAATGCTGCCCATTCTTCAAAGGCCTCCAGGCCCTATGAACCTCAGAAGAAGTTCCAGAGAGCCGCCATCGGTAACCAGGCAACCAAACTGCTTTCCCAAAAGACGTAATCTCAACCTCAGCACACCAATCTATCAGCGACGCCGTGATTCCCTTCGCTGGAGGCGACTCAGCAAAACATAAGAGCTAAAGGCTGCTATCAAAGCAACCTGGTCTACAAAAATGCCTCTGCCATGCTCATTGCCATCATGCTATGCTGCATTGATGCTACGCTAATAAATTGTGCTACCCTGACTAGGTATTGTGTGTATAAAAAGAACATAATCTTGAACGTCTGTATTGTATTTTTCCCTTTGATTAATCTTAAGAAATATTCTACTATTTTGTCATTTCCATGAGCTACTGTATAAGCCATAATCATTGAAATTAAAACAACAAAAAAGCTAAAAACATTTCTCTTTACATCTGGCAAATCTAGAATATAGGAGAGTTTAACTTTTGAAATAACTTTTTAATAACTAAAAGAATGAACTGTTTCACGATTTTCAATGTCAAAATATCAAGATGCACTAGTTGTATTATCTCTTATAACATCTCAAGCAAATCATTAGTAAATCAGTGTGGTATAAAAAGTCTCCTTCATCTTGCTGATAGAATAAGACATTTTCTGCCTTATGAAAAGATTTTTCATTATGTTCTAAAAATAAAGCCTTTAAAAAATTCAACCCTCATTGTTTTTTTGCTGAAAGTGAAAGTGCCCAAACAAACAGTACACAGAACTGCAGATTCTTACACCGGGGTATGTATGTGAAAGTAAAAACACCACTTATGTAATATTACAACACACATACCTTATTGCAACATGACAATGTTCCATTATAATGTAATAGAACTAACACACATGCGATAAAAAGGAGAAAATATTGTATGTTTTAATATTAAACATTTTTTATTATTTACTGCATTTTGTGTACCAAGTAGTGGCTCACTTAGTGGTTCCAAAAAAGGATGAAGACACCAATTGTCAGAAGAAGTACATTCACACTGCATCTGTTACTCCTATCTGGAATCTTCTGAACGTTATTAGAATCACCTGTGAAACAGAAGCTGTGTCATTTCAGCTTGTTACATTTTTGTCGCAATTATTTATTTACCTAGTACTGTTGTAAGGTTATTTTTAATCGGCTTTAACATCCCAGACAAAATTGCATATAAATATTAAATGATTTAAAAATGATTTAAAGTTCTGGTAAATTACTTCTAGCTGCGCTGTTCTTACTTTAACTTGCTGGCATTCTGAAATCTTTCACAAGCGTTTCCTGTAGCTGCCCCATATTCAGACATAAATAACAAAGCTCATACCTGTCACAGTGACACTGATGACATGTCCCATAGCTGAGGTTTGGGAACGCTGACATTTAGCTTCACATTGATAAAAGCCAGAGTCATTGAGAGTCAGCTGGGTAAATGTAATAAAAGCATCTTGTTGCCTTCTCGCATTGCTTTTAGTCTCATTAATATTGATCACATATCTGTCAGGATCAGTAAGTGTCTCACACTGCTTTGCAGGAACAATTAGACACCATGAGACCCAGACGTTTCCACAAGGCTCTTCCTCATATTCTGCTGTACACTTGAGGGTTAATGGCTGTCTCTCCGTTCTCTGTAATGGATCTCTTGAATATCTCACTCGCACTGTAGTGGTGTCATGAACAAGATACTGTCTGATTTCATCGCAAACTCACACAAGAAACAACAGAATATCGCAACTGACATATTTCCCATATTATAAATATATTAAAAGGTTGCAGCAGGACTCACCCATGCCTTTAGGTAGAAATGGAAATGTAGAGATAGTAATAAAGAATAAGAGCAAAGCAGTGGAACTTGTGGTCGGCATTGCTGCTTTGTTTCAACTATGATAGTGTTTCCACCACCCACCGGGTCACTTCCTCTTAAACAACAAAAGATTACAAACAGCATTTTCTGCTGAGAGCAAGGTGACGAAGCTACTTCTTTTTTTTACAAGCATGCAGAGTACTGTAGCATCTACCAATATAGTGTCATAACATTTAGTTAACCAAGAGAAACCAAGAGAGATGCTTTCTAGCACAGGACTGATTATTTAACTGAGGTTGTTTTTTTTTTTTATTGGTAAGCGTGAAACTTAATTACATTATAACATTTTTAAACAAAGATCAGCTCTAAAACTTTTCCACCCATCTTTTGAAATAAAAAGAGATGATTACTGGGCAGCAAACATCAGGGTTAAAAATATCAGCATTCAAAAAAAAAAGACTAAGCATTTTATATAGTTTTTTTTTTGCAGGATGAAGAGAAAAGTAGTCAGACAGTACAATGTGAATTAGTTGCCCACTTGGGATGTTTGGTGAATATTGTATAATTACAAACTCTGCCTTTATTTGTGCAGATGCGTTCTTAAATCTGGTTAATAATAAGGAGTTCAATATACAGTTCTGGTCATAAGGGATGATATACTTTGGCAGAATTTGTGATAAAAAAAATTGTCAAAACAAATATGTTTTATTTTAACAGGATTCAAAGTCACTATAAGACATCACAAAATAACATAATCATGAAACAAAACATACATAATACCAAAATAATAATAATAAAGAGATTGTCCCCATCCAAAAGTATGCATAGTTTCAATATTGTGTATTCAGTCTTGTGCATCAGTGATAGTTTGTGCTATGCTGTAATAACTGTGGATTTTCTCACAGATGTAATGCTGCCCATTCTTCAAAGGCCTCCAGGCCCTATTAATTCTTGCATGCAATACTCTTTGGAGATCTCCCTGGTGTCTCAATGATTTTGAGGTTGGGAGGTTGTGACGGCTACTTCCAGACGTCCATCATATTCTCTTATAGCCACTGAAGGGTTGGCTTGTCCTTTTGCTTTAAATTACTGCCATACTGGAACATCAGCTGTTGAATTCCAATGTCCTCCAATATTCAATGATACTGTACCCCCAGAACATTAGAGCTCCACCTCATACTCACTCAATGTGGCACAACAGGGATGTTTTTGTTTTGGCATCCCAAACTATTTTACTGGCAGTTATGCCTGTAATCTTAGTTGATTTCCTTGATATTGGTTTGGTCTCAATACACTGGAATTTTGATCAGTCATATTTTTTTCCAAAATGTGTAATATTTAACAAATTCTCCCAGGGTGTATAAACTTAAGAGCAGAACTGTATTTACTGTATATGTATTTAGAACTGTACAACTCAAACAATAGTTCTTGCTATACCACAAACAATAGGTTTGTATGAATGATAACAGTACACAGGAACATACACAGGAAATCGACTTAATCTAAACCTACTGTAATAATGAATGGATTTAAAAACATGTTGTGTAACAAAGAAAAACATGTAAACATTGATGTCTGGTGAGGTTTCTTTTAAGGAGACGTTTATTTAACATATATTCAGGAGAAAGAAAAGACTTCGCGGTACCTTATTTCTCAGTACAGTGGCAAATTACAACTTGTTTAAAGAAAGGAAGAAAAATCTGAAGTCCATTCCTGTTATCATTTACATTACAGAAATGATAATCATTCCAATACTCACATATGCTGTTGCTCTCTCCCTCTCTCTTTATCTTGTGTTATTATTTACATATCATACTAACACAATACTTCTTTTTTTGACTCCTAACTGCAAGGACTGATGTCAACGTATTATGATCACCTGCTTAATGCGTAAGGTGCTGTCCCTTTGTCTGCTTCCAGAACAGCTGCACCTTGCTGAGGCATGAGCTTATAAGACATCTGAAGGTGCCCAGTGGTACCTGGCACAAAGACTTCTTGCTTTATCTGATTGAGATCAGGGCAAGACCTTGAACTCTTCATTATGCACCTAAAAGTATTCTAACCATGTGACCCATTTATCAAAGTGAATACAAACACACACACACACCCACACACACACACAAGGTTTTGTAATATAATAGTAATTATTGAGTTTGAATCTTATAATATGTGAAAATACATTAATGGATTACACTGTTAAGTTTAAATTGCTTATTTACTTCAAAAACATATAAGCATGCATATAAAGTCAATAAAGTCATGCATATACAGTTAACTGGAAAAATGTATAATTCCCCTACTGGTCACATGCCTAATGACTTGTTTATTACTAATCAGTAAGTCTATTTTTGTTCCTGGTTTCAGTTAGTTTAGCTTCTGTTATGTAATTGTGGTTATTTCCTAGTGCTATCATTTACTGTAGTTACTGTTTCATTATTCATATTGTTATTTCAGGTCCTAGTTCCTGTTTTCTGTTGAGTGTCTATACTCACCTTATAAATTAAAGATGTGTCTGCATGTGCTGTGCCTTTTTGTAAAAGACAGTAAAACCTAAACTTGTGCAGATCCTCTTTTGCTCTATAATGTCTTTGGTTAGGTAGAACAGTATACCCAATATTTTGGCTAGAGCAAGGTGGCCAACCAGGACAGCAGCATGACAACTGTGTTGAATGAGAATCTAAGGGGCGACCCCAATGGTGCAGCTCAACCCACTCTCTGGGTATTCAGCCTGCACGAGCACAACTGAGATTCTCACAATGTCTTTCAGCCCTCTGAAATTGTTACCCCATATCCCTGTCCTTCTGGGAATGTCACGGTGCTTCCCAACCCTCCTGATAACATCATGGTGCTTCCCAGCTGCTTCTGAGAAGCTAAGCTTACCGTACAGCCCTGTACTGTGCCTTCTTGCCCTAATTGGCCTCATCATCCTGCCTCCCATCTCTCCTGAGATTGGCACAGAAGTTATGTAAACACTCAGAGTGAAGCATTGAATGGGCTTATAAAGTCACACAACTTTTTGTTTGAGACCAGCATCACTTAAACACCTGATGTTGTGCCTGCTACAAAAGCCCATTTAGATGGCCTGAGAATGTGTTACTGTAGTTGTCTGTTTTATCTATGAATAGTCCAATCACTTTGGCTCTGACATTGGCATGTACACAGTGGGGTCCAAAAGATTTGAACACATCAGTTTTATTTTAAAAAAATAATCTTACCAACAACTTAAAATGACATAAAGTGAAATGGCAGGTCATATTTAAACTGACAAAGGTTTGTGCAAATTAAATATATATAATTATTACCAACAACATAAAATGACATAAAATGACAATAAAGAAATGACAGGTGACATTACTTAAACTAACAAAGGTTTGTGCAAAAACTTATGATCTAATGTCATCTGAACACATGCTTTAATAAAAGAGATTACATATATTACAAACATTAACAACAAGCTTTATTTATTTAAATAAATTTAAACTTAAATACATTTAAATAATAATTTAACGAAGAAAATAATCATCTGTAAACAAACATGCATATTGAGTGCTTTCTTTTTTATAAAGTGCTTTTAAAGGGGCTTTCCCGCATTCCCACATTTAGTCCTAGAAAGAGGGGGAGGTCATCACAGTTCATTATAGTATGTCACAGTTTAATAGGAATCAGCAGGGGAAGAAAGCACTAAACTACTAAAGAGGAAATTCTAACAGGTACTATTAGAACTGTCAAAAATTTAAGTTTCAGAGGTTGACAAAAAGTTTGGGAATGTGGGAAAGCTCCAAAAGTGGTACACAATCTGTTCCAGACTGCATTACTATGCTGAAGAATACTTTGTCCATATATATCAAACATCTTCAATAAGGTGTTTTTGATTTTCTGTAAAAAAATAAAAAATAATAATAATTAAAAGACTTTTCATGGCAAAATACATTATAGTTTGTGAACAAACAGGTCATGTTTGGTTACAAATGGCTTTGCTAAACACGTTCAGTTTAAATTACAGCTCAGGGAGAATTTTTTTTCCAATCAGTCCTCATTCAACCTAGCAAATACACATGCACCCTCGTGCACACAAGCTACTACCAGTTTCAGAAATTTTCTTTGATGCATTCTATCACTTTACATTACATGACTCCTACTTATTCTCTAATTTGTTACATAACATTTCACATTAAAGTAAACATTTCATGTGTAATTAATATTATTTTATTTACATTCAAAAAATGCAACCATCAGCAATAGCCAATTGGACAAGATTACACAATCTGGATATGCAAATAGATTTGTTGCAGTCCATAGGCAAACTGTTAATAAGAATGATAATTTATTAATTGTGAACTTGTCAAACCTTAACATACATAGAATATGTAGGGTATAGCTATCAGACCAATTCAGCAAACCAAAATTTAGATTCCGGTTTAGAATTATAGATCATCAACTGAATTTTTTAGGTTTGCTCCAGGTTTTTAATGCTTCAATTCAGATCTAATTGAATCTATTTTAGCTTTCAATGACCATAATTACTACAGAAAAAATTTTTTTCGATGAGAAACAAACATAATGCTACTTACTTTTCCTCCTCTGGTGAAAAAGAAAACCAATACAACTGGCAAGAACAACAGAGATGATTATGACGATAACAGAACAGACATAATATCTGGATGCAGTTGGAGTCTCTGAAAAAGGACAAAAAATTAAAGTGGTTTAAATTGAAGGGATTCTCAAAGGATGGAAACCAATGTACACAGATTCTTTTGTTAGCAAAAAATGCTCATGCATACATTTGAAATGTTTTGAGTGTTGCCCTTACCTCCATCCATCTGTTTCTTCACAGAAATGTCTTCACTCCATTCTATACTGCCACTTTTAGCCACACATTTAACTTTTTCACTGAATTGTGACTGTGGAATTGTAAGATTGCTTGTAGTTGTGACTGTGCTGTCCCCATTCTGTTCTGTATTTGTGTTTGATGAGTAATTGCTCAGTTCATTCTCTTCAGACCACCAACTGATCACTGGGGTAGGTTTCCCAGTGGCTGAGCAAGAGACTACAGTGTCCTCCTCCTTAGGTTTACTTAGAACCTGTGATGTTATTTTTGATAAACCTGCACACAGATAATAAGGTTATTAACAGATGTTCTGTTTTGTTTTGTTTTTTCATTTAAAAAATTGTGGTTATATGGCAAGAGATCTTTAATCAAGGAAAAAGAACTTCTACAACTTCTACAAATTTCTATCCAGTTTCCCTTCACAGCAATAACAATGAATTATTTAGTGACATATGTTATGATTTCTGAAGAGAAATGAATTATTGATACATAAAGCAAAAGTAAAATATCTTACATTATTGTTACAGCAATTAAAAGTTACATTGCTACTACTATAGATTTTCTGATTTGTAAGACCTGATGAGCTCCATCTACAGTCAAATAATATACTGAAGAAGCAGTGTTCCCCTTTATATTTGATCAGTATATACCATCATATATAACCATATATTATTATAATATTTATGAAGCTATATTAGGATGATCAGACAACAGCTTTATTATGTGTAAAGGTTCTTCAAGTTCTTGTTGATTTATGTTTATTTATATTTGAGGGCAAAACATTTTAACATTATTATTATTATTATTATTATTGCATTGAGTATTTACACCATAGATTTTATAGGGGTCCAAAAAATGTATACACACTTCAACATGAAAAACATATGCCTCTCTTCTGACAGTCACAAGATAGCATTAATGATGGTGCAACATCTTTAGAGGAAACATAATACTACACATAATTAAATCAGAGTTTTTAAAAAGGGCAACTGTTGAAGTACTGTTGAACTCTATACTGTATATACTGTTTATATAAGTTAAGTCCAGCCTTTATTCGTCATATATACATCACTGGACAGTGAAATTCTTTATTCTTTTCATATCCCAGCTTCATGTAATTAGGCTGGGGTCAGAGTGCAGGGTCAGCCAGTGTACAGCGTCCATGGCTTTTTTTTTTTTTTTGTAATAATATAGTAAGTAACATTACCCTTTGATGAAGTTTTTAATGTATTATACGTATTAAGATAATCCAATTTACCTTGGACAGTGAGACATGTTGTCTTCCTCTCGGTTCCGGACGGGTACACACTGAAGGTGCAGACATAGCAGGCTTCATCCGCGAAAGTCACGTTCTTGATCACGATAGTCGTCCGTTGTATTGACGCCACGGTGACGTTAACTTTGCCCGTGAACGCGTCATCCACGTGGGGTTTCGAGCGCTCGGTGAACGACACCATGTTTCGCAGCGTTTCTCCTTCTCTTCTCTGCCATATGACCTGCTTCACTCCGTCAGCGCCAGGAAGCGCACACGTTAACGTCGCGTCCTCCCCGAGCGACGCGTTCACGCGCTCTTTATGCAGGATCCCCGCTGAGCAAACTGTAGTAGTACAGAAGTAAAGGATCATTACCATGATTGTTTAAAAAAAAACGTATTTGCTTCTTTTACATAATAATAATAATAATAATAATAATAATAATGTTCCAGATACAGTGTCAGCAATTCGTTGATATACGAAAACATGTAGGTCTATCAAAGCATAAATACCTAATGTAAGCAGGTTTAAGACAACTAAGTAATCCAGCATCGTGTCTCTTCTTTCAAGCACATTAAAACTAATGTCAACCTAACGCTCTGAATATTATATAAGAACCAAAAGTGAAAGCAGTGACTCAGGGATACTTCCCAGCTGTAAGGAAAATCCCAATGACACATGCCTGTATATGCCCATGCTCTCTCTCTCTCTCTCTCTCTCTCTCTCTCTGTGTGTGTCATCACATTACCTTTACATATACCTGGGTAAATACCAGGAAGATACCAGGAAGCTTTGTTACAATGTAGCTGACAGTATTCCCATACAAAACAAGGAAATGTTCTCTGCATGTTCCATGTATAGGAGATTTAACTTGGAAGCCTGGGAAACCCACATGGACAACATGCACACATTTACACACAGATTGTAAACCAAAGTAATTGAATCTGGACTCCTGGAGCTGCTAGATGACAACTCTACCCGGTGTGCCACTGGTAACATGGAGCTACCGGCTACTAGTTTACCAGGGAGCTACACACGGAGAGGGATATTTGTATTCTAAGAAAAAAAAAAGTGCAACAAAGTGCAAAAAATATAAAAATGTATGTATTTGATAGATCGGTTCTGCTAAGCATTTCTAAAACATAGCTCTTTGAGTCTTGATAAGTGGCATATAATGCTACTGCCAGTTGGTTTTATACCAAACAGATAATACATACATTACTTTACTGTAATTTTATAACAATGCAACAACATGGAAAGCTAAGGACAAATACTGTATGTTAGCATTGCTGAGATCATGAAACATATTATCCAGAGAAAGAGTGCGCTTGCATGCGTGTGTGTATGTGTGTGAAAGAGAGAGAGAAAGACGGAAGAACTGAAACTAATAGTGCCTCTGTGTTATTCCCCACTGTTCACACTAGAGGCCAAACCAGCGATGTTGTCTTGTGAGGGGAATTTATATGGAAGTTTGTTCAGTGATTATTACTGTAGTAAACAGTACTTTCCAAGCAATAATACATGTCAACATCAGTTGTGTCAGTAACAACCAAAAACATCACCTTCCTTAAGACAGTAATCACGAGCTCAATATGACAGACACCTACGTTAAAACCACCACCCACTTTTAACCAGTGTTTAAGGGAAGTGAACAGAGATCTGGCATGACTGGAAGGACCTTGTGTACTGGACTACCCATGTGGCTTTAGCAACTGTTAAAACCACAAACGAACCGTAATCCACTTATTTATTTGACTTCCCAATCAGTACGATTAATGGTAATTTACCATAAAAGTAACTTAAGTAAGTGACAGAAAAAGTTTGTACATGTTTATTGAATACAGCGTCACAGTGGGCAGAGGTCCATTCTAAATGTTATACCATTTTACACCAGGGTATCAAATATACACATTCATAAGTTATTTACATGTGCTATAAATAAATATAAGTGTGTGATAAAAAAAAATACTGCACTTAAAGGGCCAAGAATAAAGTAAGGTTTTCTACATGGGGAGTGCTGGAATTTTGGTATGACATTGCAATAGAAATGTAATTAAATACTTATCCTTCTAACTTGATTGTGTGAACACTAGAACAGCTCTGCCTAGGGGCCAAGGGAATCAGGGCCAAGGTGGAATCACTCAGGTTTGCTCGTGTTTGTTTCTGTTTAGTTTGTGGATTAGTTCTGGATCACAGTTTCTTGCGTTTGTTGTAGTTAACTGTTGTTGCTTTTAAGTGTGAGCGTTTAATCCTTGTTAACAGTTCATTGCACACTCATTTATCATCTATACCTTGCAGAACAGTACTCCACGTTCCTAAGTCTTTTCCTTTCCTCGCTGTAATTAAAAAAAAAAAAAAAGTCATGTAGCTGGTGCACTTACAGATACAATATCAATATTCTGTGTCACTAATTAATTAAAAGTACTGGACTAAATGCTTTCATTAATGTGAGCTGATCACCTCACTTTCAGTTTATCCTCGTTCACACAATTCTTTTTTCCATCAGTCATCCTGACACAGTTGCTAACATTTCTGTGACAAAGCATATTGTTTTTGGCCTTTTTCTACAAAAGTGTGATGAATGACCTCTAGTGGTAGGAAGGCAAACACAATAAAACACAGCACAAAAGTATTAAAACTTCAAAGCTATGAAATAACATATGGACTTGTGTAATTACAGTTTTTTTGGATTGCTTACACACTAAAATTAAAAGTAGTACACTATTAGCAAAACCTT
>JAOVVB010090706.1:0-13353 GCA_028570985.1 Heterobranchus longifilis
AGGCAGCAGGTAAACACTGATATGTTGGTTTTTAGCTGTTGTATGTAAATGGTGAGATGATCATTGATGGAATAATGATAAAAGGGGAATCCTGTGCTGTGTAACTTCTGGTGTCTTTTTGAATTGCTGCAACATAATGCATAAAAGTGTAACAATGTAGCATTAGAGATGAATACACCTATGTGGATAACTAGTGCAGTGTTCAACAAAATTTGTTGACAATAGGGCTGCTGTTTCATTTGAGCCTTTTAGCTTGAGAAGACGATTTTCTCAGCTTCTCTGTAGCTCCTTACTTTGATATAAAAAAACCTGTGTAATCTCCCCGTAGGTGCAGCTGGTCTGTCAACAGCTGCCAATGTAGTCGTGGGCGGCGCAGGAGCAGCAGTGGGATGGATGAGTCGTTTCTTCCGCTGAAAATCACCAAGGAACAAGATCCAGTCGTTTACTTTTGCTGAATTAAGGAGGCAATCGCAAATTAAAAACCCTATGAACAATACTAGTACAGAGTGTCATCTGTAAATATTGCCATTCCTCATGATGTAGTGGTAGAAACTCCTGCAACACTGGTAATAAATAGAACCTTATTGTGAGACTGACGCATTTCAGCTTGTGGTCACGTGTCGGTCTCACAGTAAAGTTGTTGCTGAAGTTTTTTCCTCAGAAAGGACTGAGTGAGTAATACATGAATGAAAGTGTGTTCTTTTTATTAACTTTTTTTGATTAAAGCAGCAATACGCTCAAATTGAATATTAACTCAGACCATATCAACAAAAAGAGCCCAGCAGACAACCCAGAAAATGTAAAAACTCAATCCCCCTACAGTTTTATGCAGCCGTCACTGACAGTATCCTGTAGCCTAGACACTCATACTTGCATAAAAAGGCAGCACATTGTCAACAGATCCTCTAAAATCACTCCCATCAGCTGTACAACAAACCATAGACGCCGGGGGGGGGGACGCAGGGGACACGTCCCCCTCGATACGTAGAACATGTGCATTCGTCCCCCACAATAAAAACATAAATGGAGTACTTTTATTTTGACGAAAATTGACATAAATTGATGCATAAAAAAATCACCAAAATGCAGGAAATAAAGTGTTTGATGCTCAAAACTTCCTGGTGGAGGACCCTAAACTTCTCCTTGCTTCATAGGCGGTGTCCAACCCCAATGTTTTTGTCATGGAAGAATGTATGTGCATAGGTATGGAATGCATTGTCTCTTGAGCAAATTCCAATCAACTTGTTTGTCTTGTTGAAATGACAATAAAGTATTGAATTGAAAACAAACCTCCGCCTTTGCAACAAACACATAATTGAAAGGGAAGTTAAGATGATATCAAACCCATCCCGTCCTACTCACTAATGTCAATCCGTCCAATAATTTAGCTGTTAACAGCTTTCTGTTAACCGAAGATAACTTTTAATTTTCACCCAAACACAACATGGAAACTAAGGAAGCTTTGCTGCTGACACCTTTCATACAGCTGGGAAATAAGATAAGGCAATTATTGTCTGTTAACACAAATGTTTCCGTCACCCTCCTGTAATCATCAAAAAGGCACATGACAACATTTGTTACACCGGCCCTAAACAGTCATGTTACTGATAAGAGTTCAGTATTACATCAAGGTGGTTTACGGTGACTTGCATTGACTCATATCTAAAGTCCAAGGTCTTTAAATGTTTTGTTTTGTCCAAAATCCAAAAAACATTCACTTTAATATGATAGAAAACAGAAAAGCAAGAAATCTCCATATATGAGAGTCTGAAAACAGCATTTTCTGAACGATTATTAAAATAGACTAATCGATTAGTCGACTAATCATTGCAGCTCTGAAAGTAATTAATAACTAAAGCTGTCAAATGTAGTGGAGTAAAACATTTCTCTCTAAATTGTACCTCAACTTTGTACTTAAGTATAGTACTTGAGTAAATCCCACCACTGCATAGTGATGACTGACTGCCTCAGAAATGTTTTTTGGGGCTAACAGGAGACAAGGACTGTGTGACGCCCTCTTGTGTTCAGATTCTAACAGTTTTGTTTCTCGGGAAATGATACCTAACTCTCAGTATATAACACCAGCCCAGATCCAGACGCATCAGTATTCAGCAAGACACCATGGGACTGTGTGAGTATCACTGTTCCTTTGAAAAATACGATTATTTATTTGAAAGTGCTGATACTGTTATTAATATATGCCTTTCTGTTGATTTAAATTTTCATCTTCTGTTTCAGTAACGTTTGTCGCTTTAGGAGGAGGAGCAGGTAAGACTTTATGGATCACCATTTTAACACACTTTAATGTAGAAAAGACGTTTGCATGCAAAACTTGTTCCATGCATGATCCATTTTTCAAATATGTACCTTCATTTACTTGCCTGAAAGCTTTACAACGTATTTATTTGTAATTCTCAAGTTAATCTTCATTCAAAACTAGACAAATCAATAACCTATACCTACCAATATATTGCACATCTGGAGGAGAGTACTCGTTAAAATACTGTGGAGTCCAATTATGGAATATGAATTTATACTTATTGAATGATTCTCTATCTTTGTCTAGATACAAAATGAGACTGCTGTTTTCAACATAGTGTTGCTTTATTTTATTTTTCCAACTTTTATATAATTGTGAGTAGGTATATTATATGCATGCTAATTAATATTTACTTTGCACTATTTAATTTTTTTTTTTACATATATATGTATTTCTTTCTCTTAGGTGAGCTTTTCAGAGCTGCAAATGTGACTTCTTTTTTTCTCTCCATTTTCTCTTGTTGTCCATGTGCAGTTCTTGGTGTTCTAGGGGCCCCTGTTGTTCTGGGAGCCATAGGTTTCACCTCTGCTGGAATAGCAGCAGGCTCCTACGCTGCCAGCATGATGTCAGCTGCTGCGGTAGCTAACGGAGGAGGAGTGGTAGCAGGAAGTCTGGTGGCTGCATTGCAGGCAGCAGGTAAACATGACTTGATGTTTTTTGTAGAATTAGTTTTAATCCTGTGGTTTTAACATATGCATCTTAATGGTGATTTCACATTGTCATAATAGAGATTTGTAGCTTTGTGCTTACAGTACAATGTTTAGAATATAATGACGCTATTGTTTATAATAATACAGAGCCAGATGTTGTAGACATTCTGGGCTCAGCCCAAACTAGGGGGGTAGGAGATTTTTCCCCCCCATTTATGCACTATTTTTCAAGCCATTCGAGATAATAGAAAATTTGTGCATCATTGTGGAAAACATGATAGTTGCCAAGGGGGGAAAAATCACCCTTGTAGAGCTTACATACTATTTCATGCCCAATTGTTCTCCAACTGTCTTCATCATTTTGAAACCAAAATACAACAAGTCTGAGGATGACTCATCTTCACTCCTGCCACCTAAAAAGAGGCAAAAATTGTCAGATTTATTCTATTCTACTTTTAAATTACATGAGCAGGAATTTGGCGTAAACAGCGTAGCAATCTTGAAACCTATTTTTGTTCTACTATGCTGGAATAGAGTTCAAAGAATTAATGTTTAGCGGACAAATCTGCATTTGAATCCATGACGTAATAATCTGAGCTAGATAAATAGAACGCCCCATGACAATGTTATAGCAGACCTATAGATGGCGATGTTTCCCCAGAAATACAACTTTTGCTCCATTGATTAGCAGACCCAGCCAAAGAGACTAAAATTAAATTACACAAAGTTTAGGGTAGGTTATTATAAAAACCTAAAAGATTCAGGGCTTTTGAGAAAACATTTTGGGCTGCAGCCCCAGAAGCCATCCCCTGGCTCCGCCCCTGATGTTCAGTCTTTTATCTTGAGACTTTCTCAGCTTCTCTGTAGCTCCGCACGTTGATATAAAACCTGTGTAATCTCCCTGTAGGTGCTGCTGGACTGACGACAGTAGCCAACGTCGCCGCGGCCAGCGCCGGAGCAGGTATTGGAGGAACCGTGTTAGGCCTGGCTGCACTCATCTAAAAAAATCATCAAGATGCATTTACAATATTTTTGCCAAATGAAGAAGGCAGTTACAAATTTATATCAGTTCATTTACTAAACAGCACTTTTGATTTCAGACAACTGAGATGTTTTGTGCAATAAATATTTTACCATTCAAAGATACTGGTTCAGTGTGTCATCTGTAAATATATATATAAGATATAAATATATCTTTTTTTTCTTCTTTTTTTAAATTAAAGCAGCATTTCCTTTTCCAGTCACAGTTGAGTTGAATGCTGTAAAAACCAAAACACAGCTGAAAGATGATTTAAAGCTCATACAGCTGGGGGTAACTGCATAGTCAGGAGATTATCAGCTGTTTGTTCATAATATACACAGTTAATTGATCCATTGTTGTATAATGATATTGATTAATGCTACAGGCTTTTTAACTGGAGCTAAGGTGAGGTGATAGGAGAGTCAACACTAAGAATGTTCAGTCATTTTCAGTCTTTTTCTGATTGCACGTCATGCAACATGTTTTGACTCCTCACTGGAATGTGAATCATCACACGGTGTGGCGTAGTGTCAGAAAAGTATTTATAAGATGTAGTCATTTTTGTATTAAATGATTCTAGTTAATTCCATTTTTGAAAACAATATTTTGCGATAAGCTTTGCGTTCATCACTCACATTGGGCCTCACTCATGAAACGCTCATACCGACTTGATCTTGTGAAAAATATATTTGTATTGGATTTGTCAGTGATTCCAAAATGATTGTATTATTGTGGTTTGTTATGGTTTTAAAAATCTTCCACCATTATTTATTTATCATACATTCTTCATCAAATTATTGAATAGTTTGCTCTTGCATGAGTCTACACAGCACAGTGATGCTTTGAGCTAAATGCTAATGTCAGCATGCTAACATGCTGATGTTTAGCAGGTATAATGTTTATCACATTCACCAGTTTAGTTTAGCATGTTAGCATGCTAACATTTGCTAATTAGCACTCAACAAACAGCTGAGGCTGATGGGAATGTCTTGAGTTTTGCAGGTGTTTGGGTCAAAAACCAAAATATTGGACAATTTACAGTTTTGACCAGATGATGGCGCTAGATTAAAGGTAAAGGGTTTAGCAAAGTCATTACAATTCCTCCACTGTTAACATGAATATCTGTACCAAATGGCATGGCATCACGTAAATCCAACAGTTCTCCAGACATTTCACTAAAAAGCAAAAAAGTCGAAACACTGGTACATTTACAGAAATCCTGATCCTCATTAAATAAAGAGAGAAAATGTTAATTCCTCAGAGATAAAACCAAAAACTGTCAAGTCCTGAGCCAATGATGCCACATGAAAATGGAAAGAGCCTGGCAATGTGATGTCACCCCGCAGTGCGCCGCGGTGGCTGATGGGATTGAGGGACCGTTGTACGCAGCCAGTAACCAGACTGTGTTTTGCTACTGAGTTGATACACTTTTACAGTAGTCATGGGAGGAAGGACTAGTTGTGTCGTTGGTTGTAACCAGTTATAACGTCCGTTCACATATTCTGTGGCCTCACAAGATGGTGACCTGTTCCCATAATGCACTGCACCGTGACGTCGGTCGCCAAGCTCTATCTGCATAACATGTTTTTAATATTTTGTACAGATAAAGCTTGGCAGCCGACACTTTGCTTGGTAATATTATTGCGGCTCCGCCCGCAGACGCCATACGACAACATATCAACGCGCTTCACTGTTACTGTGTGGCTACTCACAGTTTGATGATTGTTTGTTGAGGGTTGTTGTTGGTCCACGATGTTTCGGGTTCGATGTTTGAATGAAGAAGACTGTTGCAGGTTGCTGGATTATTGCTTTGACTTGGGCTAAGTGTAGCGTTGAAAACTAAATAAAAAACCCCAAAACAACATTCCCCAAAACAAAAAAAACCCTTAAAGGGTTCAAAATAAACTGGGGATGGACGAATTCATCAAAGTTTAACCAAAGTAGCCAACAGATACGGCGACGGCGGTTGTCTCCTGGTGTCTTCCACATGGTTCTCCCTGATTACAGCGCACCTGTCTTCAATAAAAGGCTTCCTGAGACCACAGGTCAGGTGACGCTGTGCACCTTGCCGAAACTACCACTCGGTGCCAAACTATTTACAAAAATATACTGAATAAAGATAATGGCTCTAACAAATATAATATGATATTATATTATCAAGTAAAATGTCCTGCACTCTGCCCGAATTTCAATTTAAAGATACATCATGTAAAACCCTTAAGGCCATTTACCCCTCAGCACTACAGGGTTGTGTTTTATCATTTGTCATTTCCTGTATCTGTGTCACGTGTGTTTAGTCACGGCCCCGCCTCTTTAGGAGACTAGCAGCAGTTCTGAGTGTATTGATTATTGATTCCAAGTGAACATAAACACAGATTATGATCGATCCTCACAAGAAGCTACATATCTCCTGAACATTCTGGCACGGAAATGACATTATTCAGACGGACAGATCAGGAGAAAATTAACTTTGTTCGAGACATTTTTCTGTCTCAGCAACGAACTCTCGCGAGATCTGGCGACACAGCTAAACTAACATCAACTAATGTCCACGATCGCCGCAGATAACTTATTAATGCTTAATATGGCTGTTAGCAGTGTAGATATCTAATGTTAGCAAAATAAAATATCAATAAATTGCGCAAATATAACTTTTCATCCATCCGCATGACGGTTACTCGACTTTCAAACGAGACCGCGCCCACTGAGGAGACAGGAAGTGTGTACTGTTTCTTATCATTGGTGGTATTGGCGGTGCTGTATCTTTATAAATACAGAAAATCTTTGCTGTAAGCATTACGTTTGAAAATAAATCCTGAGAACCTAATCATTTTTGATGCTTAATAGAAAAGCAAGGCATTATTGGTATGAAATGTGCACAGTATGAGGAACAGGATTACGTCTCCAATAAAATGAAAGACTGTCACTGTGCGAATAAGACGGACCTTTCCATATGCCACCCACACTTTCAAGCCTGTGTGTGTGTGTGTGCGTGTGTGTGCGTGTGTGCATCCGTGCTGCCAACAGCTTGACGACTTTCCTCTATTCGTGTTTTTTATTTTTATTTTTATTTTTTAAATAGAGCTGTTAAAGCCTCTAAACAGACTCCTGCAGAGATGTTTTAGTGGTGAGATCAGATGCCAAATCTTTTATGTCAGGATCAAAGGTAGCATCCCTACCGTGGAGCTTGCGTTATGTATGCATGCATCTGTGTGTGTGTGTGTGTGTGTGTGTGTGTGTGTGTGTGTGTGTGTGTGCATTCGTGACGCATTCACAGTGATTTGTTTTGGCGTTCTCACGCAGGTACTACATCAAGGAGTCCAAAGGCAGCAAGAGGTGGCTGCTGTTCTTAGAAGGTAAGGATGAGCCAAAAACAGAGCTCATTACAGTGAAACACAACTCTACAGAACCTGTTTACATGCTGTGTGTGTGTATGTGTGTGTGTGTCAGGTGGATGGTACTGTTTCAACAGGCAGACCTGTGACAGCAGGTATGAGACGATGAGGAGACTGATGAGCTCCACCAAGTGGCCACAAACCAGAACAGGTATCAGGACACGCATGTCATTTTCTGCATTGTGTGCAGCACAATCAATGTATGCACAAACAAACATATACACACACACACGCATTGGAAATGTTAACCTGGTTCGTGCAGCTTTTTGCAAACTCCCTGCACAGCCCCACAGAACTTCTGCTTTCCCCAGTTGGAAGAAGAAAAAAAAATCATCCCCTGAATGAAGGAGATTCATAGACATGTTTGTGTTTCCTCTTTAGCTGAGTTTGCATTAATCTCAAGAAGTCAAACTCTCTGCGGCCATCAGGGGACTCCTTGTTTGTTTATGACTCTCTCTCTCTCTGTGTACACTTTACACTGGTGGCCAGTGCAGCAGCCGCAGAGCTCTTCAATGGCTGCATGTAATCGCTGACCAAAGCCGAGAAAGTTAATGACTTATTGACCGCAGGGGAAGCACGCACGCACGCACGCACGCACACCTCAGCATGCATCAGAACACACACCTATACATCCAGGTTTGTGAATTTTAACAAGCACAGGACAGAAGGAGGACAGAAATGTCTGTGTCAAAAAAACTGTCATAAAAATGATATATTAATATTATTTTCCACTTTCACTGAGTTAAATCTTTTAACCAACTTCATTCTTGATCATCGCTACCAAATATTCATTCAATTTCAGAATTCTAACCCTTTAAATGCCAGTTTGTTTACATAATGCTGCTGTTGTTTTTTAATGAAAAAAAAACCACAACTATTGAATTATTTTCTGGATACTAAATACGAGGGGGAAATTTTTGTCAATGATTAGCAACAACATTGATTTTGATGCACTGCATGAAACACTGCAGGGCTCCTTAATACAGCAGCAATAACTCAAGTGGAAACCAGGAAAATAGCATGCATTTGCCCCATAGGATAAACATATGAGAAAATTGCCACAATCTGATTGATAACAGTAAAAACTACAATTTTAGAAGATTGAAAAGCCGGATATAAAAGAACGCATGATTTCATGCTGTAGTGGCCGTGAGATGAAAAATTGTGGATTTAATGAGGACATTTTTGTCCTTTTGAGTCTGTGTGTCTGTATTTTGGCTACACAGTTTATTATAGACTTATTATAGGAGCTGATGTTGAACTTCCAAAATAAAATAAAAAACTCTCACACACCCTTGCCAAAATGTATGCATCAATACAGCCAAAAAAATGAATTAAAAAGCCAAAGATGTCCTTAAGGATGTATAAGGATTAACCTGTCTTACCTATACTGAAGCTTTTTGACTCTATGATGAGGACATTTGACCAGAAAGTGAATGTTGGATCTTTATTTCACAGGAACAGGAATCCTGTCCCCTCAGCCGGAGGAAAACCCTCACTGGTGGAACGCCAACATGGTGTAAGAACACCTGTCTCTCCCTCTCTTATAATATATGTGTTTTTACATACTGGTGCTTTATATCATTTAGATTTACAATTTGTGAACTCTGGTCTCTGTGGACAAAAGTGAAATACGTCTAATAATAATAATTCAGCACTCTGAAGAGACATATTCCTTATAGAATGAGTGTTTTTACTTTTAATACTAAGGTACTACGTATTTGTATTGACTGAAGTTATTTGTATCACACAGGATTTTAACTTTAATGGGTTATATTTCAATTTCCATGCTGGTATTATTGCTACTTCCAGTTAAAATAAGTACATATAAGACGAAACGAGTGCCATTTCTTCCTCTGCTGTTATTGTTTTTGCCATTTATCATCTTTTTATAAATAACAAAATAATCACGGTCTGGTCCTGTCCTGTCCCCGCAGCTACGTGTCATTGTTAGATAATAAAATATACACACTCACTCACATCCTACAACAGCTCTCTGTCTTTTTTTTTTTTTAATTCAATTTGAATTAATAGTGTGTGTTGCTGTCTCTCTGTCCTGTAGCTTCATCCCATACTGCTCCAGTGATGTGTGGAGCGGAGCCACGCCCAAGACTGATCACAGTAAGACACCGTTAAAATATACCTTTAAAATGTACTGGGGGTTTTTTTAGCTCCCAAGCTGTGTATTGAATAAACGTTCTCCCATCAGAGTTTTCAGCAGTTGTATAAAACGGATGTAGAGTTGGTAGTCGGAGTGAGATCAGGTGGCTCTATGTTAATAAATAAAAAAACGTCTGTGTTCTCAGGTGATTATGCGTTCATGGGCTCTCTGATCATTAAGGAGGTGGTGAACGAGCTGCTGACTAAAGGTCTGGACAACGCCAAGGTTCTGCTCCTGGCAGGAAGCAGGTTAGTACAGTGTGTGTGTATGTGTGTGTGTGTGTGTATGTGCGTGTGCGTGTCACCAAAGATCAGCGCTCAGTTGTCTTCCTGTCTTCAGTGCGGGCGGTACAGGCGTCCTGCTGAACGTGGACCAGGTTTCGGAGCAGCTGGAGTCGCAGGGCCACGGAGGGGTGCAGGTCCGGGGCCTGGCCGACTCCGGATGGTTCCTGGACAACAAACAGTACAAGTTCACAGACTGCCTGGACACCATCAGCTGTGCCCCCACCGAGGCCATCAAGAGAGGCATCAGGTAGGACGGGCAGCTGGATTGGGGGGGGATTTTGTACAAATCACACAAAACATAATTTCTATGCAACTTGACAGTTACACGGAACAATTAAAAAATACTCATGCAACCGTCTCATGCAACACAATTTAATAGTTTATTTCACAAAAATTAGCTGGCTTACTTGGTCATTTTTCATCCGTCATTGTAACTACATTTGCATCTTTGTACATCTTATTTCGTATAATTTTCTCTCTGGATAATATCAATTTGGACGTGTTTTATAATTTTTTCTTCTGGCTGGCTACTTTGTTTCATAACAGAAGAGGACAAGAGCTATCGGTGCGTTTATGCTTATTCATATGCTGGAGGAAAAAACACAAACTAAAAAGGATTTAAAAACATTTGTAGTTTGACATCATCTGACATGCTGTCAGCGCTTTGATTGGCTGTTGCATGATCAGAAAGCTGCAGTATCACAAAGTTGAGTTTTCACAATTAATGGTTATTTATGTGAAGGAAAACATTCGGGCAGAGGCATTCTAGCGGTTCTCCAAAATAAAAGTCTTCTGCTACTTTTGTGTTTTTATTGGGGGAGACGAATGAACATGCTCTAAATATTGAGGGGGACGTGCCCGCTGTGTTACTTCTCCCATTGGAATCAATACACTCAGAACGTCTGCTAGTCTCCTAAAGAGGCGGGGCCGTCACTAAACACACGTGACACAGACACAGGAAATGACTCTGAGATGAACCGTCTGTTTACACCATGCAGCACGCCTGCAACTTAGTTTCACCTACATTTTAACCAACTAAAGTTGTGTGAAACTTTCACTGTGTAAAGCATATAAACCAGGGATACTCAACTTGCTTTGCCTGGGGGCCACTTTTGCAAAATGACTGGAGGCCAGGGGCCAGTTAATTAACAATCCTTAATAATATTTATCAAATAAAATGAACTCTGTTTTATATCAGATTAAACTGAATATCTTTCACATTTAAAGACATCAGTGGGATGGACATTTTTGACTATTTTCTGACATTTTATAGACCAAACCATTAATCAATTAATCCAGAAAATAGATTTTGAAATTGATAGTGAAAATAATGGTTAGTTGCAGCCCTAAACTACATTGTAGTTGTAAATGTTTTGGTTACATTTGACAGAGTTTATACAACATTAAAGCTGGAAGCTCTTCTATCATGAAATCACTCAAATGATGAAATGATTCATAAACATAAACTGCTCGTACCAGGGACAGAATGAAAAGCATATTTAGATCCTCCCCTGGCACTTTTTTTTTTTTTTTAATAAAGAAGCTCTATTTTGATGTTTTTTTATACACTCTGCCTCCTTATTTACATTCAAAGTATAAAAAAAATTTCCTTTGTGAATTAGAAAATGGGGGCCACCCGGCACCCTAGCGAGGGCCAGATTTGGCCCGCGGGCCGTAAGTTGAGTATCACTGTCATAGACTGTACAGATATAAGCAATACAGACTTTGTAAAGTGGCGATACTTTGCAGGTACTGGGGCGGTTTGGTGCCAGAGAGCTGCAGACAGGCTCATGTGGGAGAAGAGTGGAACTGCTTCTTTGGATATAAAGTCTTCCGCACGTTAAAAAGTGAGTCACAAAACACAGAGTTCCCCCACGAGGCTGATGTAGATGATAAAGTTGGTGTGTCTGACCTGCGGTGCGTCCTCTCTCCTGCGCAGGCCCGGTGTTCGTGGTGCAGTGGCTGTTTGACGAGGCGCAGCTGACGGTCGACAACATCCACCTGACGGGACAGCCCGTCCACGAGGGCCAGTGGAGGTACATCCAGAACCTGGGACAGGAGCTGAGGAGCACGCTACGTGACGTACCGTAAGACTGACAAACACACACAAACACACACGATGCTGTAACGTAAGGAGGACTGATTTGTTGACTGTGTGATTCTGTGTTTTGAATGGCAGGGCGATGTTTGCTCCGGCCTGTCTGTCGCATGAACTCATTACCAGAACGTAAGTAAATAAAACTTTCTAATACAAGAACTTTAAGGTTCTTTCCATTAACAATTGATTCAAACACTCTGCTGTTCAATACACAACATGTAAGATGACTACACAAGTACATGCAGTCACATTTAGTGCCATTGTAATAGACTTCATTAACTGTCAAATTAAGGTACATGCTATGAATTCAATATTACAAATAAAGCAGTGCTTAACGGTCTAATATGTACAGAAGTCCTGAGAGGAAAGTGAGAGAAATAACATCTGGTGATCCATTTTTTAAGTCTGATCTAAATTGTTTACTTTTGCTTTCTTCTTATGAACAGGTGGAAAAAAAAGGTTTAAAGGTTCCCCATTGGTTTTCACAGAAGAAAAAAACGTAACTTAGAAAAATTATCCTGGCAAAACTTTTTTCCCCACCTGTTGTTAAGTCATAAACACAGGAGAGAAAACAATTCAGATCAGACTTAGAAAATGGATCACCATCATTTTTTTCCCCTCACTTGCCTCTCAGGGTTTCTGTAAATACAAGCAGAGCTAGACCGATAATATCTTATCACAGATATATCTGTATCAGTGTAGATGTTGGCAGATAAATAACTAGAAACGGCCAAAGAAATGTCTAGAGATACTTCAGAAAGTGTCGCTGTTACATAGCTTGTCCACTAGAGAGCACTGATGAGCTTATTTTTAAACTGAAAAATGTTCCACTCAAAATATACATTGGTAACCACTGCTAAAAACAAATTTAGGGGATCCATATCAAACATGTTTATGCATGTATGTTATGTGTTTATCTAGATAAATTAATATAAGCCAATATATCTTTCTTAGATTTCTGTAACTCAAAGATTGATCTGACAGTCTCTAAATACAACCTAGAGAAATTAAAGGGAATAATTCCATGCTATATCATGGTGTAATAACATGGTATATCACTGTATAATAACATGGTATATCACTGTATAATAACATGGTATATCACTGTATAATAACATGGTATATCACTGTATAATTCCATGCTATATCATGGTATAATAACATGGTATATCACTGTATAATACCATGGTATATCACTGTATAATTCCATGCTATATCATGGTATAATACCATGTTATATCATGGTATATATCAGTATTACATTTAATCATCATGACAGTGCCCATAATCATGTAAATGAGTACACATATATAAGTATACAGATTGTACATTTTACATTGTAATGATCATAGACTGTATATAAAGATGGACAGCCTGACAGCTCCCCATGAGTGAAGCCAAAACATCTGGATCGCCCCCTGGTG
>JAOVVB010090723.1:0-13353 GCA_028570985.1 Heterobranchus longifilis
ATCTGTCATCGCTCCACTAGCCAGCATACTAGAAGAGGGTTAGACTGCTGGAAACACAAGTCTATTCAATGTGAAATGTAACTGGAATCTGAGTCCTTGGATAGCTGGATTGGAAAAAAAAAGAAAAAAATTGATGTAAGATTTTTGAACTCCGCTCTCCCACAGACTGTGAAATGGAAGCCGTGAGTACAGTATTTGGGTCTGCGCGAGATAGGTTTCAGTCTCGTATCTCTCCGTTTTTCACGGAGAGGTGATTGACATGTTTTGTTGATGGAACTCTA
Organism: Heterobranchus longifilis; assembly: GCA_028570985.1. Taxonomy (NCBI): domain Eukaryota; kingdom Metazoa; phylum Chordata; class Actinopteri; order Siluriformes; family Clariidae; genus Heterobranchus; species Heterobranchus longifilis. The sequence goes on from JAOVVB010090723.1 coordinate 282, forward strand.
TCCAAACCATGTGAGGTTTGCATAGGCATGAAGGGCTCAGTTAAAACCTCAGACACACATCTTCGCTCAATATTACCCAGCAGAGTTGGCCTCATTTGTTTAAGATTTCTTTTTTCTGGCGCTGACAATATTTAGACAGTCACAGTCTCTGCTGAGTAGCAGAGACGAAGTCTTCAAGTGGAGCTGTGATGATTTCTTTTCCCCATTCCATATCCGTGTTTTCCTTACACCTGTCACCTATAGAAACTGAGCATCACCTGACTAGCACAGAAAACATGGCCACCTCTCCTGATGCCCTGAGCTCGCTAAGCCTGCATACTGTTGAATAGTAGCTACTAATGCTATGTTCCGATGCCATTTGGAGTCACTTCTTCCCTTCTCCTCGCAGGAATCCCCCTTGCGCCATTTTCCCTGTAATCTCCCCACTCCTCTGTGTTGTGGGGTGGCTCGCCCGCTGCTCCCGTCACTATTCCCCAGCCCCTCTCCTTCTTACAACCAGCACCTCCACCATTTTAATCCCTTTGACCCAAACCCTGTGTGTTTCCCTGTATCAACAGCTCCTGAAGATTACATCCTGCCTGCCTCCTTACCGCTGCGTGCTTCAGTCACTGTGGCTGTAGCTGGCTAGTGCATGCCAGGGTCTTAGTCAGACACTGCTGGGTGTGATAGCCACTGTGGCTAGTTAGCTTGGTCGGGGTCGTAGCCAGAGTGCAGGCAGCTGGAAGAGACATGAAGGTGAAGAAGATGCACTGGGTACAGAATCAGCGCATTAGAGGTGTGGGAGACCTAGTGGAGAATAGAGACTGATGGCCCTGACCTCAAGTTTAGGTGAAAAGAAACAGCAGACAATGACTACTTTGTTTCCTTGACCAAGGCAGCTAACCTCCACCTGCCTCATTGGAAGTGTTCAGTGCAACAGTAGAGGCCAAAAAGGATCATTTTGAAATTGAGCAGGTGTGATGATTTTTCCTTTTAAAAAGAAAGGAAATACTCCACCTTGACATAGAAATACCTATCATCTAAATACTTTAAAGTTAGTGCAAAGTCAATTCAATCTAGGTTTCAGGTTTTTTTTCTCTTTAGTTTATTTTAGTTGTGTTTATTAAGTTTGAGGTTTTAGATGAATAACTCCATATTGAAATCATTCTGTACATAACAGTTTTTTTGTGAACTCATTTGGTATTTCTTCTGGATCACGTATTTGTTAATTCATCATGTCATTGTATAAGTGTAAAATACAGAAGTGCCCCTATTATACTATTATATCTTTACAATGCACTAAGACATAGAAATGTGTGATACTCACTGACATCATATTGCAATATTTCTGGGTAATGGAATGCCTTAAACATTATATGACATCCCTTGGTGACATTTGGTGCTTCCAAAGTTATGTAGAGCAGGTGAAGTCTATTACTTTGGAGGTAAAATTGAAACAGGGAATAACTGAAATTATATAGTAGTGCATACTTAATTAAATATACTTAATTCAAACACTTTTCAAACATGCTATACCATTTCAAGTCTATTGTGAACTGTATTGAATGCAATAGAGCATCAAACCACTGGTTTGAATATTTCACTCAGTATGAGCATCATATAACTTCAAAGAGGTGTTGCAACAAGCAGATAGAGAATACATGTGTAATATTTCCATACACTTCAGAAATGAGTTTCCCCAAAATGTAAGCTACTTTAGAGGGGAATTAGGAGGAAATCAGAGTTCAAGAGGTTAAGGGAGTTATCTTGAAGCAGCCTGTCAGGACCCTTCACTGTTTCTGCATAGCTTGTCAGAAAAGTGAAGCCGCCGTCAGGAGAGTTAGAGCCCGTTTTGTCGTTCTGCTGCGGAGCAGTCTGCTCACAGAGGGTCCCTCCTCTTTCATGTAGTGTTTCTGGTAATGGGTTTGGGCTTTATTGATGTGAACTTATGTGATCATTGCATAAAGAACTACCACTGCTCTCTCTCTCTCTCTCTCTCTCTCTCTCTCTCTCTCTCTCTCCTGCTCAGTTTTCCTGTGGGCCACATTAAATCAAGCCTCCGACCTAGACTCTAGTTAAATTAAACCCTATCAGCATGTTGCCCTCTCATATCACAGAACAGGCCTTTATATAGACGGCCTGTAAATGGTGATTAGTCAGTGTTTTGATTAAAATTCAACCACATGTGTGATACTGTGGTGGAGCCAATCACCTCCTTCTCTCCTTCTGTCTCTCTGTGCATAAACATACATTGAGACATACATGCACACATACACCAAACCCTCCCTCCCTCTGTGTCTCTGTCTGGCCTGTTCTCATGGCTCAGCAGAGTGCAAGGCTGATTTAAGGGCCCTTACAAATGGGAAGGTTGCAAGTGAAGACAAAAACCAGAGACAAATCACACCACAGCCGTCTCAAGGTTTCTACTAAACCTATTCAACTGGAGGGGAGCGGCAGAACAGTGAAAAATATATACACACTCCATCCTGTCAGAACGCTTTTGGCTTATCTTGAGTGACTGTCAAGGCTGGGAATATCAGGGAATGGACAGAAATATATAAAATTAATAAGCCGCTGGATGTTGTCGGGAGTTATGATGCTTCATAAATCCTGGTTTGATCATGGCGGACAAGGCTTAAACCCACAGCTTCCTAATGCGCACAGCAGTGTTTTGGACTGGATTTTATTCTGTTTGGGAGATAGAAGCCCTTAGCTGGCAAAAGTAAGATTTATCATCTCCCTATCCCCCCTCTTTCTTTCATGAGTGACAAATATTAAAAAGAAGGCCTGAGGGAAGTTGGCAGCCATTACCACCTTTAATAGAAGGGCACAGGCGTAGCAAGGTGAAACTGGGGCCAAAGGCAGAGAAATGCTATTCAAAGAAAAGAGAGAGAAGCAGGAGAAGAGGGAGAAATTGGTACGAACTTATCAGTTGTACTTCCTTTGTCGGGTCAGGGGTCTTGGAGCTTTTGTTTGTTTGTTTGTTTCTCATACTGAAAGGATGGATGCTATCTCTACCGCCATCCAAGCTGGTCTGCTCTGTCGAGTGCTGCAGGTAATATTTCATGTCAGGAATTAAGCAAGCCTACCCAGCGACTCCTTTCTACAGTTACATGGCCACCACATCCATCATCGTCCCCTCTTCCTCTTGTGTTAGAAGAGTGTTAGAATGTACAAAATACATTTACTCAAGTACTGTATTTAAGTACACATTTGAGATACATCTGACAGCTATAGTTACTAGTTACTTTACAAATTATTACACAACATGTGAAAGACTTTTCAAATATGAGGCATTGTAAAAGGAATTTAAGCTACCCAACATATAATTTATATGATTATTATTCATTTTAAACAATCAGTAAATTCATAATTTATTTGATTTGTCAATTATCAAAAAATTAATCAGCGACTGTTTTAATAACGATATGTCCACACTTGGGGAAAGTCTGGATTGAATGTGCTTTCACTTCTGGATAGTGAAAAAAACTCTTTGGTCTGTTTGTATTACTTTAAACCAATCACAGCCCCGACGGTGCCTCTGCTAAATAGTGTTGGGAGGGAACCTGTTTTGGTGGAACATTTACACGAAAATTTATTCTTTGTAGATCTTTATAATCATTCCCTGAAAGAACAGAGCAGGCCTGCCTTATTACACCATCCAAATCTTCACAACGTGTCATTTTTCACTTTTCACCCGGTAAGCCAGACTAATAACTGAACAATCATTTAAATTCATTTTCATGCAAAAATGCCAAACATTTTGTGGTTTCAGCTTCTCAAATATGATGATTTGTAACTTTTCTCTTCAAATAATTTTGAGGTTTGGATAAACTAGACATCTGAAGGTGTGACTTTGAGCTCTGGGTAATTGTGATGGGCATTTATCTCGTTTTACTAATCAAATAATAAATATATTGATCAAGAAAATGACCAGATAACTGACAATCAGCAGATTAATCCATAATGAAAATGATCATAAATAAACAAAATAATTAAAAATGAGTTATGCTTCAACCAAGTACAATGTAAAATGCTGCTTAAACATGAATGCATGAGTAAGGCCTTTTCCCAGTTATCCGTGAATGCAGCAGAAATGCCCTCTCACATGTTAACAATAGTGAAACATAATTTGTGTATCCACCCCATGATTTGGTTCCTTGAAAATCGGGCCAGTAGTTTTATCATAATCTTGCTGACAAACAAGCAAACCAAACCAAAAACATAAACTCCTTGGTGGAGGTAATGCTAATCTAATGATATACTAATATATCTAGTTTATTATATCATTACAAATACTAAATACACCAACATGGGTAATTTTTCTGCCATGAGTAGGCTACAGTATGTATGTACATGTATACACTATGTATTTATATTTAAAGGACCAGTGTGCAGATTTAGTGGCATCTAGCAGTGAGGTTGCAGAGACCCCTCCAGGTCCAAGGGTGTAGAGAACCTACTGTGACCTCCATAAAAACATGACAGGCCTTCTCTAGAGCCAGTGTTTGGTTTGTCCATTCTGGGCTCCTGTAGAAACTGTAGAAACTGTAGAAACATGGCGGTACAACATGGCGGGCTCCCTATTTAGATATGAAGGGCTCATTCTAAGCTAACAAAAATATGATTCTTAGATTCAGATAATTATACATTAAAGAAAACATTTATTATGAATTTTATTTATTATGAATATTAATTTCCATTTCTGCCAATAGATCCCCCTAAATCCTACACACTGGTAATTTAAGTGACATTTTCAATGCAGAACTTAGGAGTATTTCCACAGTGTGGTATTAGTACTTTTACGTAAGGATCTGAATACTTCTTCCCAGACTGGCTGCTTTTGTCTGGATCACTTTCCTTTCCGTGTGTAAATACGACAGTGGAGAAAGAGACTAATTAGACCACCATGTCTAATCTCCGGAGCTTTACCTGTCAATAAAAATGTCGTCAGTGAAGATGAAGTCTCTTTAAATGAAAGGCTTGGCAGTTTTGATATGTAAAACACATGTCATATTGTTTCATTCAGTCACATCCCAATGAGACAAGTTGTCAACAGAAGTACAATGACAACAAAAACATCTTTGCTGGACCAAATCAGAATAATGACATTCTTTTTTAAGACTTGTTGTTTTTTTCCACCCCTTGTTCTATTTGGGAGAGGTCATGCTTTTTGAACACAAGTTGTAGTAAGTAAATTTATTCCACTTATTTCTTGTAACTGCACGAAAAAGTAATGAGGTGTTGGAGATAAATATATGAAGACAATAAGCCATGCAATCCTTTTACTGTAGCTGCTTTTGAGTCAATTAGCACATTTCAGAGACTCTGAAGAATATCGCTGCCTTATGTGGCTCCTCAATATGCAGCATCTGACTTTTATCCAATTACATTATGTGAGGTCTGTGGGCACGCTGGGTACAGCGCACATAATGGAGGATGCCATCTTTGGTGTGATATTCTTCGACACTTTTCCATTGCATATGCCTATGGCTCTCACTATGAATTATTCAAAGGCTTCATCCACACAGAAGAGAGTGAGGAACTCGGCTCCATAGTAAACAGATTTTCTGCTCGCCATCCTCACAAATCTGAAGTGTAGGACATTGTAAGTGCCAAATAATTACACGGTGGCCCCTTTCCCCTCCTGTCTGAGTTAACCTGGCCTCAGAAATGCATTTGGTCTGAATAATATTTTGTCATTGGTGAGTTAATTGAAGTTTGGTTGCTCAGAACCTCCAACTACAGATGAATGAAGGTGACACATGAAGATACACGATGATTCATCTCTTCATGTAATTCCATGTAAAATAATCCTCTATTTAAAGGCCCAATATTGTAAAAAGTTTGATTTCCATGTCTTTTTTATTATAAAGAAGGTTGAGGTGCTGTATAAATACTGTGAAAGTATCAAAATGCTCAATCCATGGAGAAATGCACACAACCCATATTCAGAAACTGTGCCTTTAAACGAGCTGTCAGGACTTCTGTACAGTTGCGATGTCACAACTATACTACATATCAGTAGAAAGTGTTGTGTTACAGTCATTCCCCGGCTACAATGACGGTGCAGAAACGCAGAGAGTGCAGATGCCGAAGACCTAGAAACACTGACCAATCAGAGCAGACTGGGCTTTTTTGGGAGGGGGTCTTAAAGAGACAGGTGCTAAAACAGAGCGTTTCAGACAGAGGGTGAATACAGGTATATTCAGACAGTGTGAGGAAAAATAATGTGTCTTTCAAACACTAAAGCATGTAAACATGTTCTAGTAGAAACCCAAAATACAAGTATGAACCTGAAAAAGAGCATCACATGGGACCTTTAAATATTTATTATCCCTTTTTTTTTTATCTCATCAAACATATTTGACTCAGGAAATGACTCCAGTATGGTTACAGAATATTTGTGCTCCCTGCTCTCCCCCTGTTGATTTATTAAACTATAACAGATAAGCGGCCCTAGAGTTTGACTCTGGCTATGTATAATCACTTTAGTTCCTCACTGGCTATTGTGCTGTGAAATAGAAAATATGAATATTACATGGGTTTTAAATCCCGACAAAAAAATCTTTTTTTTTTTTTCAGAACAAGAAAATTGACATATCCATTGCATTACTGCAGCGCCAATCTTTGGCTAATGGAGATTTCACATTATAGCGCTCACATTATAGCACCATGAAATATAAGCATTTAAGAAAAATGAACTTTTTAAATAGTCCATCAGTGTAAAAAAAAAAAAAAAAAAAGGGGGGGGGGCTCTATAAGATTTCTTCCTCTTTCTTCTCTGCTTTGGGGATTTGCCCTGACCTTCAACTGGTGGTATCTTCCAGAGCAGATCTGTGGCAGTGACACATGTCATGTGTTGGAGAGGATTGAGGAGGAAGCAGAGGAGACAAGAGGGAGTGATCTTGGTCTGTAGCCCAGTCAGAGTCGGAGTCCGCCCTTGTGTCAAAGGATGGGCATGTTTGGCCCAAAACACAGACTGAACCTCATCCACTAATCTCAGCACAAAAAACACCTTTGGGTGGCTGACGGGGAGGAGAGCACACACACATTTTACAATGTCGAAGAACACAGGGGATTCAAAGCCGCCCTTAAATTCTTGGGCTGTGGGGAGGGATGGCTGTACGGGGGAGAACAAGAGAAAGAGTGACGGGGAGGGGGAGAGGAGTGCATCTCCAGATTCTCCTCTTGTAAAGCTGACCTGGCTGAAGCAAAGCCAAGCCTCCCTTTCTCCTTCCTATCCGGCTTTGTAGGAAACCCTCCACGTTTGCTGCTGCGCTTGTTCTCTCCCACTCAGTGGGAAAACACAAACTACAAAAGAATAGACGCTCTTCATAAAGAGACAGCATCTTAAGGATCCCCCTCCCCCTCGTGAATCTCAGGTTCGCTATCTTGTAGTTGAAAGCACATTATCACATGTGAATGAAGTTAACACACGCATCGACCTGCGATGTTTCTTCGCGTCAGTGCAATGCTTGACTGAACACTCCCTTTCACCCACACAGATTGTATGAAGGCGGTGGAATAATTTGTTATCGACTCACCAGGGCTCTGAAATTGAGATCAAAAATCAGCAAACCCCCAAAGATTAACATCCGTATTTTACAAAGATGGCTAATGTCACACGGTTGACAACTATCATTATGTCCTGGTTACTTTTGAGAGTATTTACCTTTAATCATCAAAAGGCTGCATTTTACCTTTTGTTGGGAGCTAATTGATAGACTGAGACCTTGTTTGTATGCAGCGTATCAAGCAGATGCTGTGACTTTCAGCATGTCTGTAAATAAATAAATCATAAAGTTTGTTTTTCTCCCGAGTCAAAAGAAACCTTTTCTTTGTCTTTGTGTTTAGCGCCTCTTGCATCAACATGAGGCTGAAACCCTGAAGACTACAACGTTTAGGAAAGCTCCTAAATAGCAGCTCTGAAGCTAGGTTTGAGCTTTGTCATCACGCTTGAAGAATTTCCTTTTAATGTACTGTAATGTGAAATTCAGTGGGGACAAGTTTAATTGAGTTTTACACAAACCAGTTGGGAGTAGCGCTGGAAGGTAGGTGATGTTGAGGTTTTTAATCTCTGGCTCCGGAGAGGCTTGTTGACGGAGTGGTTCTTTCTCTTTGTGGAGAAAAAAAGAGGAAGCCTAAGAAATGATACATCCATGGATAAAACCAATTGGCAACCCTCAAAGGGACGGGGGGTGATAAGGCAAATCCAGCACTTGTAGAGAAATAAAAGAATCCAACTGTTCATTAAAACGGGAAACAAAACAGGCGATTGAGAAGGAAGGCAGACTGCTCAGTGGAGGAGTGAGTGAAACAGACAAACAGAGCCAGAGATATCAGAGGAAAGGATTGGAAAATAATCAAGGATTTGTGAGGAGAATTAATAAGGAAGATAGGCACAAATAAGCATTTTTTTCTGACTCTGTGCAAAATTAGGAGGGATGGACTACAATTATCAAACAGGGGAAATGGCATAAGCTACATAGACACCTAATTATAAAGGATAACCTAGATATGAAGGTTGCTGTCTTTTTATTTTACACACTTTGACTGTGAGGCAGTGGGGTCTTTTGTGCTCAGTAAACCAGATATTCATTGGATAGAGAATATTCAAAGATGTTTATTACAGTCATATGCTCTTATTCTCTGCCAGCAGTCCACATTCTGTATATAATCCATTGAGAAAAGGAATGATTTTAACTTCACATAAAGGATTTTTTCAACCACTGGAACAGTATTTTAACACAGGGAAGGCCAAATGATTTTTGGGGCTTAAGGCCTGGTCCACACGTACACAGGTATTTGTATGTAGCTTTTTCTGTGCATTTTGGCTTTTCGTCCAAACGCAAACTGCATTTTAGGTCACTGAGTGTTTGTCTCGTAATGTCAGAGTGTGCGCCGTTATCTCCTTTGTGAGGCGTCACAAATAAGGCGACATTTTGTGCGGTGGCGGACATTGCTAACAGGACTTTTTACATGTTTACATATAAATGTACAGTTATTAGTTATAGTTTCCACTATATTGAGGAGCAGAGCCCTCACAATGGAGGTCCAGGCTTCTGATTGGCCAACATGGCTTCAGGGTTAGGGTAATGTTGCCGCCTGTTGGTTTGGCATGATCTTGACAGAGCTCAATTCTGTTTTTGTGTTTTCATTTGGACAGAGATTTCTTTTAAAACAGTGTTTGTGTGGATGGGATTTTGAGATGGGATTCTGAGAGTAATGGAGTGAAAAACCCTGTTTTCAAAAATGTGAAATGTGTACATGTGGACTAGGCCTAAGATAAAGCCAACAAACAAACAATCAAATAAAAAAGAATATATATAATTATGATTATTATTCCATTATATTATTCAGAAAGTGTAACAGCACTGGTTTGTGTAGAAAATGGTTCTAAAAGTAACTGAAAGAATATTTCATTGTACCGTTTAAAGTAGCCGAAAATTGACTGAGGTTTGGCCTTCCTAGTGTTTTCAGATGTTTTGAAATGTCTGTGGCTGCTTCCCTTTAAACGTCAGCCTCTTCACAGACAAGGTGCTCGGCATCTCTGTGCAGGACAGACGGACAGGCGTGCAATGTTGCTGCTGGACTGTTTATTTCTGACAGTAATTCACCTCCTGGAGGTTAGTTGACTCTATCACCTGATCCAGCTCTCAGTAATGAGGTCTGGAGTCAGGGACTTAAGGTGATACAAACAAAGGGGGTAATGAAAGACTGAAGAGGAGAGGTTGAAGGAAAGGCGAGGTGGGAGGGGAGCGGGGTGAAGGAAACTGGCAGTGAAATAATCAGCACTTGTATGATCGGCCACTGAGACATTCCATTGGTGTTTTGTGTGAAAGAGAGCCATTCATCAACGTATCAATAAAAATATGGAGCAGATTATTATTGTGTTTGCTTACCATGGGCCACCATCGTAAATAATGGGTCTGCCGCTGCTGCCTGTATTAATTATAATTAGAATGCTGATAATGTGTATGCTCTTTTATTACAGGAGCTGAATCAATTTTACAGTCTTATTCAGCCCCACAAGGTCACACAAAGTTGCCAGGGTGAGAGATGGCTCTTTGTAAAGCCGCTCTGCAATCAGGGCTACAGAAAGAGAGGGAAACTGGTCAGATAGATGTCTCAGCATCTTCAACTACCATCAACGTTTTACTTCAGTGTTGCAAATTCATGACAGGGAGGGAAGCTTTTGAGGAAAATGAACTCTTTCACCAACATTCATTGGTATCTAATGAGTCTGAGCTTTCTTTTTAAAGCTGCTTTAATTGATTTTTTTTTGGCCACTCAGGAAACAAGCTGAATAATACATGTTAACCCATTCAGATCCACCGACCATTCCAACGGACATAACTTTTATGGGATGTCTATATATATGATTACGTCATCTGACTCCACCCAAATGCACAACCTCATTTGATTGGATGTCTATAATCACAGTGTCTATAATCAAAGTGTTCCACATCATCTAAAGTGGACTGCGGTAAGCCACACCCCCTTTTTCAGCAAACATGGCTGACCGTGAGGCAAGGAGAAAGCGTAAGGCACATTTATACTACGATTGTTAAAGTACATCACTTGTGTTTAAACTGTGTTTAAAGTAAACATGAAATTACTTATACATGTCAAAATATAATGTGAAAGATGTATAGATTTTACTCAGGATTAAAAATAATAAAAATAAAAATCCATCCATTGGAATGTTCGGGGGATCTGAATGTCACCGGAAGGGAAATGGGGAAATCAGGAAATACTGTTTTAATTTGTTGTGGCTGATTTGATTTTCTAATTATACAATCAGCTTATAATGCATCTGATTATTCTGATATAGAATATTCAACTCAGCTGACCCATGGACTGGCCCCTTGTTTTTTTATCAGTAGTTTTGTTAAAATAATACAAGATATACATGTAATGTGTTTTAAAGCATCACTTTATTTATTGATATGAGTTAACCATTAATGAAAATAAATAAATGTCTTTTTTTCCTTCAAAAAAAGTCTCTTAAGACTATTTATTGTCATTTTTATTATTGATGGTTTCTCACATTCAGATTCTCCATCCATTGGAATGGACAGAAAAAATAATAAAAAATAATAAAGTATTTTAATATGTTTTATTGCTGATTTATGAGTGCATTTAGAGTAGAAATCCACCATTACAATATTATTTTTAAGTAAATTGTTGGAGCTAACCTGTTGGCAAACAATTGTCTATTAACAGGTGTAACATTAGCATTCATTTTCAAGTTTCAATGAATATAGCTTTGCGCTCTTTTAGCTCTGGTTTGATATATTTTGGATCCTATGTTCACAGGCTTGTAACCAACTGAGTAATGAGAGCAGAATCTATCAACCGTAAAACCAAAACAATGAGTGAAAAGAGGCTAAAGAGCTGAGAGGAATTGTAGAATTGATGATTACCGATTGATTATTAACGATTATTACCTCAACAAGGGAGGTTATTTTTTGGTTTGTTTGTCTGTTTGTCAGAAGAATTATGGAAAAACTACTGGCCTGTTTTTTTAATGAAACCTGGTGGAAGAGTGTAGCCATTACATTTCGGAGCAGATCCGAATCACAGAGCGGATACACAAATTATTTTTCACTTTTGTTAAGATTGCGAGATAGGACATGGCCTTGGTGGAGGTCTGCCCTTCTTGGTGGTTTCATCACTATGAACGACACGTATTCATTGTGAATACAGAAATCAGTGAGTATTTGGTGACATTTCAGCATTTCACATCAGCTAAACAAGGTTTTATGCATATTATAGCAATGTTTCTCTGCACATTGTTACTTTCATTAACCCAAGATAAGCGATTCTGGCATGTGTTGTCAAAGTGGCCCCCGTGTAAAAAGCACATGACAGATTACAAAGAGCCACTGGCAAAATGCTTTTTCACCAGTACGCTTCTTGGTGGGTTTGGTTTGCATTTGTTGACAGTTCACAGGAGAGAGTGTGTTTTGGCCAAATGCTGAATCTCAACTTAGTCTAAATTCATAAGGCACCCCACTGGCTTGTTCCTCTGTTTCCCCCTTCCTCACGAGTTAGACTGTCAGATGGCCCAACAACAATGGATCTCACCAGCCTATCAGCCGGCTCCTACCTTTATAGCTCGCTGCGTGGCTTTAAAGACTGGATTTAGCATGGCTTGGCAAGGTTCAAACCAACAAACCATGCCACAGATTTTTTTTTTTTTTTTTTTTTAAATCTACATATCTGTTTGCCCCATTTTCACATTTGAAATGCATTACGTTCAAGTTGGCGCACATTAAACTGGTGTCCTCCCACTATGAGTCCAAGACCACAGTGGTTTGTTTCTAATGTGTCTTCTCTGTGAGTCACCTGTTAGAACAAATAAGCTCATAATCTTTACAATAAACATGATCATCCTAATTAATGTTATGCATACACTGGGATTTGTCCAATTAGAGACGCATATTTATATCCATAGGATGTCGTGTTCCTAAATAGCTACATAGATGTGTGAAGAGCAGCACACATATTTGTATATAATGCTAAATTTGCATTTTATGAATAGTCTGCTATCAGTGAACAAACATTTTACATATTTCATTTGCTATTTCCTCCTTTTGCCTGTTAATAATTGGGTATGCATTTCCTTTCTAGGGTAAGTTGTTGTATTTTTTGCCTGTGAATGTTAAAATGACCTTGTGTTCCCCTGTGAATGTGTGCATCTGTCATGAAATTATACATTCCATCAGCCCTCATTGAACTGGGCATTGACTCTGTGCCGCAGACTCAGGCTCTGGCAGTGAATCTTGATTATGGATTCTGTGATATTGTAAATGACTTGAGATTCCTCTGAATGTTTCGGATTAATCGGTTTGTGCAGATGTGGTTCCCTTTTTGGAAGGCGCCATCTTGAACAGTTGCTCATTTCCATTCCGCCATCACATTCTGCATACAAAGCAGATTCACAGATAGGTAATCCTTGTAAGGTTTTTAGAAGACAGGTTATTAGAGGGTGTGTGTGTGTGTGTGTGTGTGTGTGTGTGTGTGTGTGTGTGTGTGTGTGTGTGTGTGTGTGTTGTGTGTGCGTGTGTGTGTGTGTGTGTGTGTG
>JAOVVB010090777.1:0-13352 GCA_028570985.1 Heterobranchus longifilis
TGAATGGAAATAACCTGAGCGAGTGGGGGGGGGGGGTGGCTGTGAGATAGGAGTGCTGAGCTTGTTAAAGAATAAAGAAGCAATAAATATTTGATGTTGACCAGTAAAAGGCACACGGGGAGAAAGATGACAAAGTGGATGTAGCCAGAGCAATAGGATGATAGCTGTGCACGATGCGGAAATGAACAAAATTCTTGAAATACTTCTATTCAAAAATTCATGAGGCATTGATGGTGTGTCTGGAGGAGTTTGTAAATAGCTAAAACTGGAGAGAGCGACCACTCTATATAGTTTTTATTTAAAAAAAAAAAAAAAAGGAAATTTGTTTTCATGTTTTTTTTTTCCACATCATTAAATTCCAGTTGGTGCTGTGACCATCAGAAAAAAGAAAAAAATCTCATGCCATTATATAAAGAAAAAACAACTTTTTTATGTTTGACACATTTTGATAAAGCATAGATATTATATGGAGTTTGTTGGGTTAATTTATATTCTTATATGCCTTCATTGCAGCTGGTTATTCTGGATTGATATGCTGATGTGTAAATGTAAAATGTCACGTTTACTGTGGGCACTTCTTGGTAATTCAAACGCATGTTTGTATCGTATTTTCCCGTCCAAAAAGCTGATATATGTAACTCCATGTGACCATACAATATTTGCTTATTGTGTGTATTGAAATCTATACTTTTGTAAATACATACAATAGGCTTTAGTATATTTTTGACTGGATAAATTATGTTGTTATTCCGATCCAAACATTGCGCTGTCTGAAACATGAAACCAGTATTATATGGTGTCGGTTTTAGTTGAATTTTCACTGGAGTGCAGAATAGGCCTGCTTTTAAAAAAAAAAAGTCATTTCTGTGTATGTAGACGTTGGTGAATGTACTGATGCAATACAGCACAAGGACAGGGGGTGATTTTCAAGTTATACTGGAATACTACAGTACACCTTTTGTTGAATTTTCTCTCTCTTTGGCTACAACACATGATTTAAGAGCAGGGGGATGCCTTTTTTTTTTTTTTTTTTTTAAATAAAAGTAACTTCATCCCTGTCTAGTACCTGAAACATGAATATTCGTTGGCTTTATCAACGTTCAAACCGTGCGAAAAGCTCAACAAATATTACTAGTTTTATATCCCCTAACATTGAGCTTTGACAACAACAACAACAACAACAAAAAAAAGCCTTGTAGATGAAGTGTGAAAACAGCAACTGTACATTTTGTCTGTCCTGCATGGAGCACTTTAATGTTCCTGGTCTTAGTCTGTTTATTCGTGATGATGTCACCTTATAAGGCTGCTTTGAAACCTGTATTCACACCACTCCGTGTAGTATTCCAGATGCATACACCTGTAAATACAGTCTTTAAATGTCACCGACTGTCCGGACATTTTTAGGAGAACGTATCATGCTCAGTCGACGTGATTTTAAAATTGCTGAAGTTGATGTAAGCGTGTCACTGAGTTTACCACTGGCTTCCTGCAAATCAGAAACTTAAAAAAATAATATATATATATATATATCAGTGAAAGGACACTAACACATTCAGTTTTATTGACCATTTGTTGACTTCTGATTTGTGAAAATGGCACTCAGTTAATAGTCCACAGATTTATCAATGGCAATCTTGCTGTAATGGAGTACTGTAGGATGTTAGGACCGTGGTGTGTAACTTGTAAGAGTTGTAACTTTAGTCTGTGAAACAGAATGATACTTGAATTAGAGTACTAGTCGTTATTTCTGGTTGTGTCCGGTTTATATTTGGCATGTCTGCCATTTTGTCTGCTGTTGCCTATTGTTATGGTTGCCATGACTTGACTGAATCGACGCTGGGTGACTCGACTAACAAGACGGGCTTACTGATACTGTATCACTGCTTCGACCTTGCGCATATCGACGTACAATTACAGGACTGAGACACGTCGTGGAGGGAACTTGACGAAAAAGAGATTATGTATGCATGACAGAAAACAGCACAGCTTTTAGGCTACTCAGAGCGATCTGGTTAAGAGCACATCACTGAAGCACTGTTCAAATGCATTTTAATGGTGTCAAATGACAATTCTAAATACGCTGTACATATACACTTTTTGCCAAAATAATAAAAAAAAAAGATGGTTTTATTAGAGGGCTCGTCTGGGTGTGTGTATTATTTGGCTGCTGTGTTAATAAGCAAGAGCGTCTGTGTTCCAGTTAGGACAAGGGCATGTGTCCAAAGGAGTCGATCTAATATCCGTAAATCATATTTAGAATCTGTTCTCATTACAAGACTCCATTAAAGTAAAACACCGCAGGGACAGACTCCAGGCTGGTCACAATCTGATGTAGGCTAGCCTAATTATTTCACACTCCCTGCCAGTATCCCGCTCTGTGACTGCTGAAGTGCAGAGTCACAACAAACTGCGCCCGTCTGTGCTTGTTCTCCTGTAATGGTCTAAATGTGTAAATGGCTTTCAGGATAATCATTGCCAGTCTTTAAAGGAGAAATGGCATTATTCTGGAACAGTTTGTGGCGTATGTTTTGTCCACTTACTCCTTTTCATCCGTCTATCAAATGTAATGCGACACAATACAATAGTCTAACAATATGTAAATACTGTCTTTGAGTTCAGCTTTGGTTTAAAAAAAAAAAAAAATCATTATGTTGTCAGGTGTTCTATTGTTTGTCCACCAGGATGACAAAATGCCATGTTGCTCCCGATGGACAGGCCAGCTGTCTCGCATGGCAGCTCCACCACAATGTGTGTGTGTGAATGTGTGTGAGAGGCCAATTGTTAAAATGCTTTGTCCGGTAAGGTAGAAAAGCACTATATAAATGCATTCCAAGTCAAACAGAATTAAATTGAGGATTTTTTTTTTTTTAAAGCTGCGGCCAACAACTCTATAGCTCATTCTGTCGGTTGACTGGTCCACAAAAAAAATCCCCACCCATTTTGCAGCCAGTTTTCACCCTAGGAGGCTGAAATTTGGCATGGAGGTCAGGTGTGTGTGAGGTTGTGTGTGTGTGTGAATGCATGTGCATAAGTGGTCGCAGCTATTGCAAATTTGTGCTTGTTTCTGAGTGAAGTACGCATATAAGAAGCAGGCTCTAATAAAATATGCTATCCAGTTGCGTTATGGGAAATGTAGGATCCAGTGTTTTTGGAGCTTGACCCATACTAAAAGTCTGGATATCTCTTCCTCTGCTGCTTAGATTGAAAAAAAAAAAGTGGTAAAAAAAAATCAGTCTCACAAGTCCCATAATATAATGGAAGTGCAATAGGAAATCACTGATGTACCCGCTTTAATGTGCACCAGAAAAGCAATATTTCCTCTTGTGCTGCTGTTGTGTTGGCCAAATGAAATGTGTGTTCAAAGAAATAAAGTGCAAATCTCTTACTCTGTTAAGAAATACTATTTATTAATACATAATCAGTCATACATGCTTTTTTACAGAAACGCTCTTGGCTTCAGTTGACACTGGAGCTTTTGAACTGTTTTTTTGGTGAAGAAATGAATCAGTGTCTATAAGCCACAACCTGCAGCATCTGCAAGTGACTCATCAGAGGCATTTCAGCACCCCCCCCCCCCCAATCATCCTGCAGTTATCGTTGATCCAACACCATGCTGGTTTTTATTCAGCTTTGGCAGATAACTGTTGTGCCCTCTCCTCTCTGTAGCCTTTGAGCAGCTGGTTGATGAGTGTCAGTTCATTCTCTTTCCTCACAGGATAGAGAGGCGGGAAGGGGTTGCCTTTGTACTCCAGGACGGCCATCTTGGCTCTGTCCAGGTTCTGTCTGTTGGGGATGCGTGCCATCCGCGTGTAGCCATTTGACTGGGTCTCAAACCGTGGAGCGAGGACCTTGAAGAGCTTTGGGACCAGATCCTTTTCCTGAAGAGAAGAAGAAGCACACTCAAACTAAACAACGACTTCATCACATGAACTGTTTTACAGTCAGAGTGACACAGCTTGCAACTTCACAAAGCTGAGAAGAACTGCGGACACGTACCGTCAGCCAAAAACTGGCCATTTTCATCGCCTTCTCATCAGTGTCTCCCTTTTTGGCGTAGTCAACCAGCTGTGAGAAACAAAACAAGAAAACACATAGTCAGAACCATTGCGTGTGGAAGAAGGATAAATTAAAGTCAGAATATATATATAGATTATTGCATTTTAGACTGTCTTCATATAAAAAATAATCATGTTAACATAAAGTTAAACTTTGTAGGGTGAACACTTTTGGATAGAACTAAATCAAGCTGTCAGGTGGTGCAGTAATTGCCATACTAAGTCCTGGAGGAGGTCTCGGGTGGAATACTCTTCAACCATCTGTATGTATGCATGTATTTACTATTTTGTAGATGCAATATATTTTACACTGATCAAATAGGCTACAGTTTTTATTTGGGGCTAGTATTAGGTGTCTAGCTTCATCATTCTAACATTAAATCATGCCAGAGTTGTATTGAAATAACAGTGAAATATTATCCACTCTGCTTCACATATTTCTATTATTAAAAACTGACTTATTTTGGCATCCACCTTAAAACTATATGGACAAAACCTTCACCAAATATCTGGTGGTTGATGTGGATCATTCCCAACAAAATTCCAGGACGAAATATGTATTTTATGTCACTTTTATACTGTTTTCATTTGGCTAATTAGAACTGGTTAAAATAGTAACTGTAACATTAGGCAGCTATGTTAGCTAGCAGCAGCAGGTCGTAGTTACCTTTTCGGCGTAAAAGCGGACTTCATCTGCTCGGGCCATCGTGGTTTCTATCCTCTCGTGTCGGACCAGTCCTGTCAAAATGTTCCGCAGCATGTTGATTCGGGACTGCGGACCCAGACCCATCTTCCGGGCCACCCGGCCGTGAGAGATCAACATTTGCAACGTGAGGCGCATCTTGTCCGGTTAGATTCACCTGCGAGAGTCCGCGACAAATAACCGGAAAAACAAACTACATAAACGGGGAAAAAAAAGCTTCAAATCTCCCTCTGTCTACCTTATAATGCAGTTATACCTCAACGTAATAACAAATACGAGGTCAGTGAAGTCAACGCGCATATTACAGGGTTGACATTGGTGGTGCGTCGTCAAATATGTCCGACTTGGTAATAGAACTGGAGACCGAAAGTTCCGGCGCTAAATTCACTGCAACCAGAAACGATGAAAACCAAAAACCACAGAAACAAAAATCTAAATAGTATTCATTGTTATTCTGATTCTTAAAAATAGGTGAAAGAGGACATTTACGTGTCTGGGTATCTTTGTGACGTTGTTTGTTTAGATTTTTTATTGTATATATATAGTATGTTTGTATTTTAGGAGTATTAGTTTAGTATATTTATAGTGTATTCTAGTATATTATTTATATTGGGTATTCATTACATTCTGTAGATTCTATAGATGTGTGTCTTATATTTATAGAGTATGCTGAGGTTTTTTCTCTTGTATTCTGTATTGCTTTTATAATTTAATTTATTTTATTTGTATTATTTCTTCATCATTTTGTTCTGTTTGATCTATTATTTGTTGATTATAACTTCATGTCCTCTATTATATGTTGAGGCGACGGGTCATTTGGTCATTCGGGGCAAGTGGCAAAGCCCCACCTGGTGGCAGCAGAAAAAAAGTGTGATTTTAGTGGTACTGGGTAATTTAGAAATTAATATAATTCTGGATTAATGCATGACAATCCTCGACAATCAGTGGCTGGATATAATAGTCAAAAAATCTTAATTGCTGTAATGTAAAGAGTGCCCTGAGTGTGGGACAACAACAGTGCGCATGCCCACAAGTTTGGTACCACGTGAGCTGATTACCTGTTGCCCCCGCTGCAATTTGATTGGCTGTTGGCTCGTAGTTTAAAAGGTTGTATTTCCGAAGTTCGTAACTGCGGTCACCATGAACGATGTCGATTATCTTCTACAGCACGAATGTGAAAGTCTGTTCTTTGACGAAAACTTGAGATTAAACACCTCGGTTCGCACCTGCCGCCGGATAGTGTTATAAACCAAACTGCTGGTAAAAAGTAGAATCAGTTTTAACGTAGCGTGGTTCTCCAGGAAGACATGGCTAACTGCTAACGTTAGCTTGTCAGAGAAGACGCTACTTGCTTCCCTTGTGTCGGAGGAGGGGACGGTACCTGGTCAAGAACAGGTATGTGCTCGGTCTGATTATCACCTGTGTTAAACTGTGTGGAAAATGTGAAATAGCTCATTATGTCAAATTGTAAAAATGTAATGTCATGTTTTCTGGTGTTGCATCTGTTCAAAATGGTTGTTGCTACACTATTTTCCACCTAAAGTACAATTCCACCGGTAATGATTTTTAATTAGGCCTAACTTACAGTCTAAAGGCGTAAAACTCGTCACAAATTACAGTAAATTCATTTTCCCTAATTTCATTTTGCCCCGCCTGGCCTGAGGTAATTTGCCCTCTGAACCCAGGGAGGCAGTAGTAGGTAGTTGTGATGATGATGATGATGATTGTTGCTGTTGATGCTGGCTAACTGTGTTGACTTTGTTTGCTTATTGATGGCATTTTGATTTTGTTTGTTTATGAAGACATTATCAGATATGTTGTTTACTTATCCAGTAGGGCAAAATACCATTTTAAATCAAATATTGTGGCCTACACATAGTGTTCTACAGGCTGAAGAAAAATATATTTGTTTGGTACTGATCCTCGCAAAAAAAGAAAGAAAATCACACCATGATCATTTTTATATATTTCTGTGAAAATGTACAGAAGCCTTGAGAGGCAAGCAGGACTTTTTTTGCCAGGTCCATTAAAAAAAAAAAAAGTTTTTTTTAAAAAATTTCAGCTGTGAAAACTTCAGCTGTGAAAATTTCTCTCTAAACAAAAAAAAATCTTAGATTTATTTTTAGGAAAACAGCCTGAAAAAAAAGATCGGGGAAAAAAAAAAAAAAGACCCTGGCAAAATAAAATAAAAAATCTCACTTGACTCAGTAAAGCTCTATAAAATTACAATAATGATGCAAAAATTATAATTCCTTATATTGCAAATTATATCGCAATTGCAATATCAGTCAAAATAATTGCAATTAGATGTTTTTCCAAAATTATCAGCCCTATTATCCAGGTTGTATTTATGTCAGTGCTTGATCTATTTACATACTTTATTCTTGTATGTTATTCTATAGTGATTTATGTACTCTATGTAGGCTTTTTTATCTTCTGTTATCTATGGCTTGCTGCAAAAACCAATAATAGCCCTGGTGATAAATAAAAGTTGAATGTTCATTCGTCATGTGGATTTGCCAGGCAGGTCAGAAGGAGAAAGAGAGAGGTACAAACTAAATACACATACTAAAAATGTAGGTGGTATACTAGTTTTATTTAAATCTCCATTACAACAGGCAGTTTCATTGACACAGGATTTTGCAGTATAGAAACAGCTGTAGCAGAGGTGTGATTGGACCGGTCTCAGTAAGAGGCCATGGTGCTCTGCAGCCACTCTGTGAAAATGCAGGTCTGATGCAAGAAAGAGGGACACACAAATGGAAAAGGCATATTGAGAATGTTATGTCACACTAGGCTTTGAGAATATTTCTGTGTCATGAAAGAGAAATAAATGATTGCTGTGGGAGGCTATTTTTTTCACCTTGGCATAGACACCGGGGTGGTTCTTCTCTGCACACCCAAAGCCCCAGGACACAATACCCTGCAGCTCACCGTTACACACAACAGGACCACCAGAGTCACCCTGAGAGTGGGGCAGCAAAGCAGTTTAACATATATGAAAGCGTTATGTTTCATCTAGGTGCTGAGGATACTAAACAAGTCATAAATTCTTTGTGCACTTTGCAACAGTGGAGATGCATACCTGGCAGGAGTCTTTGCCTCCCTCGAGGTATCCAGCACAGAACATGGCGTCAGTGATCATGTCGGGATAGGAGTTATCACAGTCCTCATCAGACAGGATGGGGATCTCCACGCACTGCAGCTTGTTACTATCGGCAGCTGTGGAGACAGAATGACAAATGGATGATGGACAAATGTAGAGTGAATAACGGAAGCAATTTGTGGAGACCATAGACTGCATGTAAAGATGGGCGATGCTTCTCCACTTTCTCCCACTATACAAAAATGAAGCCAAAATATCCTGGATACGGGCGCTGCTATCTTGTAATTTTGCAACCAAAGACTGCGTAGTAATGACCCGGCTGTATCGAAGTCCCGCCCATACACCCGCCCGACCAATCACGAGTCAATCACAGCTGTCAATCATGACGTTTCACCTCGTTTTTATAGCATCAAATACCTAATTAAAACGAAACTTATCCGAAAAGTGAACACTTGAACATACGCGATAACTAACTACCTAAAATGACAGAAACCATTTGGCTCATGTCTGAGTCCCACCACTAACATGGAGGAGGCGGGACTTATGACCTTTACTGCAGCCAGCCACCGGGGGGCGATCAAGATGTTTTGGCTTCAATTATGGGGAGCTGTCAGGTTGTCCATCTTTATATGCAGTCCAGGGCTCAACAATAAGAATAAGGATTGCCCGGGGCAAGCCTGGTCTGCTTGAGATTTCTGCCTAAAGTAAAAGGCTTTTTTTTTTCTCGCTGCTGTTGCGTTGTAATGATTGCTCTTGGGTGATGTTGGGACTGCTCTATATAAAAAGTCTCCTGAGATGAATAAAATGTAATTTAATTGAAAAGTAAGTCATAAATCTAGCAACTAAAAGGAATCAAACCCATTGTTTTTTCCGGAGCTGATGATGGAAGTAGTTAAGTTTAGTCTTTTTGTTGTTTCCTAACCACTAATAGTGACAACAATTTCTAAAGGAGCAAGTAAATATTGACTTTGGGGAAGTAGATTTCTGACCCACTTGCCCGACTGGACAAGTGGGGAAAAAAAAAACCTCATTAACGTTGGACCCTGCAGTCTGTGGTGGAGACAGTGTTTGATACTCACCGGAGCTCATGGTCACACCCCACCCAGAGACTGTGCACATGGTGCCAGCGGGGGCACAACTGGTGGGCAGAGCCACAGGCCGCACATACTGGTTGATGGTGGGGGGTTCGCTCAGCTTGATGAGCATGATGTCATTGTTAACCAGCCAGGACTCGTAGTTGGGATGAGGGATCACGCGTTCAGCAGAAATGATCTGTTCATTGCCATCCAGCCACCAACGGTTGTGGTCACCGAGGACGATGTCCATTTTGCTGAGAGAGAGGCAGGAGTTGTGAGTGAGACAGAGAGAATGGAGAACAGGAGGGATGAGATTTGTGCTTTTTGTTAGATTGGATATGATGTTTTTTTAGAGCACCCACGATTTGTAGCAGTGAGCAGCAGACACCACCCAGTTCTCGTTGATCAGGGAGCCGCCACAGAAGTGATAGCCGGAGTTCAGAGACACCTGATGGGGCTGGGAGTGAGGCGTGCACTCCTTCCCTCCAACAATTTTGTCATCCTCTGTAGCAACTGAAAAAAAACAACATTTATATCTCTGCAAATAATGAATAGTATCTGTTAGGGCTGGGTATTGCCTGCAAACTCACGATAAGATACGTATGACAATATGGAGGATACGATACGTATTTTGCAATTTGCAATACACATTGATTTTGAATAATGATCATGTCCTACACAGAATTTGTTACAACAGCTGTTATTGTGTGTAACAGCGATCATCATCACACAACTTCAAGCATTTAAAATTCAAGTCCACAGAGATTAAAATGAATTTAATATTCTGTTTGTAATCACACCCAGAGTTATTAATAAATGCAAATATTTACAGCATTTGCTGCTGTATCAATACAGTAGCATCTGTATTGATATGTGTATCGATATATTGTATCAATTCTTTTGAGCACAGCCTTAGTATCTGTACAAAAAAGTTACTCTGCAAATGCCCAACATTTTGTATCTTCTTTGCCTCTTTGGTGTTTTTTCTGGGTCATAGATTTTTTTTTTTTTTTTTGGCAGATAATGAATCTACAATCTGAAAGGCATAATATTTCCCACACTAAATATAGCCTTTTCTCCGATTGTTTCTAAATGCGGTCCATACTTACACACAGCTCCAAGGAGCAGAGCAAAGACCAGAGACTTCATGATTGCTTGATGCCACACGGAGATGCAAAGATTTTCCTTGACCCATGTCGGGTTTTTATTGACTGCTTGAACCTGTGCCAACTGTCGAGACACACCCCCGGTGCTGCTGCTGACCAATCAAAACCCTCAAATAGTGCCGATGGGGAAAACTTTGCCATACGTACTAAAGCAGGGGGCACAGCTGGTGGGCAGAGCCACAGGCTTAACGTACTGGTTCATGGCGGCGGGCACGCGCAGCATGATGTCAGCAGCATGATGTCAGGGCGTAGCGTGTTGTAGAAGGGGTGTTGAACTGCTCGTGTCCCGCAGTGACCCTGATGATGTGATCTCAGAGACGTACCTCCACACGGTGGAGAGGAAAGAGAGGATTAATGGCAGCTGAGTTTCATGATGCCTGTTTCAGAAAAGCAGATTAATTCTTGTCTTTATGACATGTGACATGCGAGTGTGCAGCAGACACCACCCAGTTGTTGTTGTTGACCAGGGAGCCAGAGTTCAGAGACACCTGATGGGGCTGAGAGTAGGGCTTGCACTCGTACCCTCCGACGATCTTGTCGTCCTCTGTGAAAACTGAAAACACACAGGAGAACAAATAATCAGCAACCAAGTGACCGCTTTTTCAATTCAGTGATTCTGCCAAAACAGGGTTTCATAGTTTAATCAGACTCTTTTCTGGATTTTGTTCAGTTCTGTCACAAAAATGCACCTTGAAACTGTGTGTATTATTTAGGGATGCACGGTATGAGGAATATAATGCAATATGCGATAATGTTGTGGAATATTGCGATATTACTTTTGATAAATAAACATACTTGCGACAATAAACATACTGCTAAAATACAACAAATTGCTTTTGAATTGAAAATAACTGAAAGGAAGTTATTTCTGACATTTTATTGAACAAATTGAACATTGAACTGAACACAAAAGCCACCATTATAAAAAAAAGAAAAGAATGATAGTTACATTTTAAATTGCAGTTTTCTATCGATACTCTCTTTCACCTAACTCAAAAAATCCCTGAGTGTCTTTCGCGATATTTCACACTCTTTCACGATGTGTTTATTGCGAAAGTTGATATTGCGATGATGATAAAAAAACAATATAATGTGCAGCCCTAGTATTATTTTAGTTGAATCCGCTGATTCCCTGGCCTGGTTTGAGTCCAGCACAGTATGTTTTGTACAGGTTGTTATCAGCATCCTGACCTTGACTCGGCCCCATATGCAGTGCCAGGTGGAGCCTCTCTCACAGATTGACTCTCTGGCCTTCACAAATGAAAACTGCAGAGAAAGCGCTCCTATATGGAGCAACTTCAAAATGTATCTTTGAATTATTTATCATTCTTTAGTTCGATACAGATCAGTTCAGCAGTTTTAATGGTATGAAAATGTGTCCTGTCACGAGAACAATATTGTCAAAGTGAAGAATGAGTTCAAGAATAAAGAAAAATATTTAATGCATTAACTAATAAATAAAAAAATAAAAAAATTAGGGCTGTCCCCAAAAGTGCTTTGTCGACTAACATTCATATGATTTAGTCGAGTAATCAATTAGTTGATTGATTCAATCGACAGATCATGTAAAACTGAGAATGATGCAAAAGCAACACTTTAAATCTTGTGTTACATGTGCTCATAAGTTTCTGAGAAATAAGTCAATTGGCATGAAAAAAACATAAAAAAACGACTAATCGACTAAGATCAAAATTACAAATTAGTCAGCTAAGAGGGAACAGCCCTAAAAAAAATACCTTCAGATAAATTAATGATTCATTTTATTACTTGGAAAAACACTAAAATACAGCACACTGAGACAGTAGCATATTATTTGTCACATTTATTTATGATATACAGTCGCATATTGTGCTGCAAAATATGCAACCAAACCAAGTTTCCACAGTATACTCTAATATTATATTCGTCAAATTTTAGAATAAATAACATCTGTCTGTATTTTTATCAGATCTATCTCAGCTTTAGCTGTCTCAGTGAAATTATTTTCTGTTCATATTCTCTCACAATTATAAACATCACTACCATGCTGTTATTTTCTCCATTGCAGTTGTTTATCTGTTCATCTGTTTCCTCTGTGGGGGTGTTGTTTGCTCTGTGAATAAATTGTTTTAACTTGATGTGACTCGCGGTAATGGGCTGTTTGCAGAGCTGATTATATTTGACAAAGGTTCAGGTAATTCAGATTAAAATGAATAGGAACTTATTCATAGGTTATTATTATCTTAAAAAACAGAATGCATTATAAAGCAACACATTTAAAAAGCACCCCAACATTGAGTGAAATCAATGGTGGGCACAGAAGTAGTGCCAACATTTGGCCTCAATTATGTAATGTACATAAAGGACATTTAAAAGAAGCAGGTACTACATCATATTCTTCATTCACATGAGGCTTTTAAACCAATTTAACACTAGCTGTAGTATTATAATCATTAAAGTCAAATATCTCTAAAAGGATTAATGTTTATGTGATTTATGCAACAAATGATCAATGCTCTCTTTATCAGATTGCCTGTTTATTTGTACAAGACTTCACTGCACTGGACAAATGTTTATTTTTGTTGATGCAAATCATTTTAATTCTAAACTACTGCATGCAACACATTGTATATAACATATGTTTGTAATGACAAGTAACATTTTGGATGTCAAAATCAGGGCTGGGCTATATATCGATATCGTGATGTGAGACTAGATATAGATTTTGGATATCATAATATGGCATAGGCCTAAGTGTTGTCTTTTCCTGGTTTTAAAGGCTGCATTATACTAAAGTAATGTGATTTATTTTTTAACTTACCAGACTGTTCTATCATTTGCCTTTACCCCCTTAGTCATTATATCCACATTACTGATGATTATTTATCAAAAATCTCATTGTGTGAATATTTTGTGAAAGCACCAAAAAAATATTGCGATATTTGATTTTTTCCATATCACCAAGTCAATTTATAGATGGTAGATACAAGATGAGAATTAATTGCGTTGTTTATACTGTATCCTGAAGAAAATGTGAAAAATCATCAAAGTTACATTTAAGTTACATCTTAAAGTATTGTGATATATCATGATGTAGGAAAACACAGGCAAAAATGGAGAAAAACCTAATTTCAAAGTCAAGGTGTAAGACTTTATTGACTCAGATGGAAAATGGCCGCACATTGTTCATCACTGGAGTCAGAATGATGGAAGAAAGGCAGCAGAGTCAGATGGCGGTCGCAGGATCAGACTTAATATTTGGCCATA
>JAOVVB010090797.1:0-13352 GCA_028570985.1 Heterobranchus longifilis
GTTCTTGTTATGCACCGTATCATCAAGACAAATTCCTTGTACGTAAAAACTACTTGGCAATAAATCTTATTCTGATTATGATTATGAATTATTCCTTTTTTTTTCCAAGTCAATTTCAAAAGAGTCAAATTTTTCACACTGCTTTAGTCCAAAATGCACAGATGTGCAGTTTACAATTATATAAAATCATCATATTTGAGAAGCTATTTTTGTTAATCTAATAAAGATATTGTAATTGTTTTAGTTCCATACAATTTTATAAAATCATGTAGATGTACAATAATACAATCACTGACAGAAATAACATTTTAAAAATTACCTTTGCAAAGTCCTGAGCAGGTCGTTGACCCACTGCACATTTGGGTTGATACAAACTTGAGAGCCATTCCTCCTGGTGACTCTGTGGAGAAAACAGAGAAGGGTTTCATGTTTTATTATTAACAGTAGAGAAATCCTCACACTGAGTAAATCTGTGATAGTAACGTCTCATTCAGAGCCACCCACAACAAGAATTACTGTAAAATAAGTTTCGTGACACTATGGTGGGGGAGGGGGATGTATGCATCATTACAGTACAACAGTATATCTCTGAATACATTTCGACTACTCACATGATTTCAGTCCGACGACAGTTTCCTGAAATAGGAATCATCTCAATTTTCTTGATGACTCGGACAGGGATGGGAGTCGGGATTGTGCGTATGCAGCTACACCCGCCCCTCTGAAGACCTGTGAACATTCACAATGCGTAATTATCAAGTTTGTAATAAAATATGACACTTCGCTCATGTGATAATAGGTGGTCTTATGTCAACAAACTCCAGAGAGACCGTAACATGCAGTTAAAAGCTCCAGAAAAAAGCAAGTAAGTGCACCTTGATTTAGGATTTCTTTTGTTTTGTGTGAAAGTTCGGTTTCAAATGTCGAGAATGAACTTTAACAACCAACAGAATGGAAGTCCTAGTTACTGTCAAATGTAAAACTGAAAGTTTAATAAAGTTTTGTACTTTATTAACATACATGTAGCAGTGTTTTTAATAAAAAATAGGTGTAATTTGGTGTGTTTTACGTCAGAATAATTAAAAGTATAAAACCAGGTCAGATAAAACAAGATCAAATAATTAAACGTTAAAAGAATAAGAAGAATACATTTGAACACAGTGAATATATACAATTTTAAACCATTATTACAGAAAAAGTTTTTTGTCAAATCGCCTGCCTATTGCAAGATATCAAAACAAATATATAAAAAAGCTTGTATTATGGCAATGTAAACATATTAATAATATCATTATATACAGATGACACCTTACTGTGTCCTTAAATGCATTTTATCTGGTGTTAGAGCAAAATATACAAACATAAAATGCCTAAAAATATCATTATATGCAGACGACACCTTACTGTGTCGTTAACTTTAGTTTATCTGGTGTTAGAGCAAAATACACATTCATTGGAGCAACATAAAGTGCCTAAAATATTTACACATTAAATTGAAGATTAGTAAAATACCATTGTATGCAGATGACACCTTTTTGAGTCTTTAAATTTAATTGCACAAATTATAAAAATACTAAACCGAGAAGAAGCAATCTGACAGACTGGATTAGAGGTAAGAAGTGTTAATTTTAAGAAAACTCTACCTAATCATGTCATTAACAGTTTTGAATATAAGAGATGTGTTACCATGCAGAGAGGTGATGCAGCAGCAGAGAGTCAGTGCAGCCAGGAGGAGCAGTGGTTTAGTCGTCATCTCGGCGGTTGTTTTGATGTTTCAGCACCAACGAGGATGTGAGAGTGAAGTGAGAGTCAATGGAGTAGAGTCTGGCTTTATAAAGCGGCAAATAAGGAAGTGTGTGTAGGATGCACGCTGCACTTTTCCTGTCTTGACACATCAAAAATGTAAATTGTGGCATCTTGATTTTGTAGGGGGGTTTCTGCTGAATGAGCTTTGAGTTTCTTTCTGAGGGTTTATTTTTTACTGAATTATCAACCAGGCTTCACTATGCATCACTATGCAAATAAAATAATGTAAGGTATTAAATTATTTTTCATGCACTCACTGTTTTGTCTGCACATTTATTTGGGATACTAATGCCACACTGACACCATGCGAGATGAAAGGTACGACAAATGTATTCATGCCAGCAGCATCAAGACTAATCACAAGTGCACACAGCGAGTAATTGTCTAGCACTGACTTCTGGTAATTTGGAAGGCAGTGGTGTTAAGTGGGGATAAAAATATCAATAATTACAATTTATTTTAGCTTTGAATGATGGACTTTAGTTGATGAAAGCCATTTGTGTTTGTTTGCTTTTCAGATATTTCTATATATTATCCATCAAATCTGATATGCCTGAACTTTTAGAAATTAAATTCCCATTAGAAAACACTTGGATGTTGACGTAAACAATTGTTAACTTTTATATGAGGTAAATGCACCAACAGCTATAGAGCTTGGCAACGTGACATCACAGCGCAGTGGCTGATGGGAGTGAAGGGCCACGATCCGGTCGGCACATGTGCATACTTGTTTCTACCACACATGCGTGAACATGTCGACGGACGTCACATCACATCGTTTTACAGCCGTTAGCGTCCACAAATGTTTTATTACCACCATTGTGTTGAACTAAAATGTAAATTCTAAACTTTACGTGTAATTATTTCACATCTGTTTGTGGAGAGAGTGTAAATTCAGTCAAGACAGACCGAAGTTGTTCACAAAACAGACAGCTAACGCTAACTAGCCAGCTAACGTTGTGTTGTAGCTAACCAGCTAGCTGTTAGCCCGATTAACTTTAGACTACGTGTTACATTTTGTGTATGTTTCACACACATATTTGCTTATAAATGTGGTGCACATATAAGTCACATATACTTATACTCATATCCCTAATCAGACTACATCCAGAATACGTTAAAATTGATTTAAAAGGTCTTAACTTTATGAATTAAACATTGTTTTTTCCAGACCTGATGATGGAAAAACGAGTGAGTCATCTCTCTTCATTCTTAGAGAGTTGCACATGCTCAGTACTGATTGATGACAGCCGCATGCGCAGAGCGTATCTTCTCATCGTATTCTGCGCATGTGCTGACTTTTGCGCATGTGTAGAACACAAGATGGTGGCTCCATTTCCCATAATGCACTGCACCGTGATACCGGTTGCCAAGCTGTATAGAGCGCCCAAATTCAAGCAACTGGTTTGTCGGTGTCTTCCAACAAGCATATGACAAACATTAGGGACATGGTTAAAATAAACCAACACTGACTGCTAGTAGGAGATGAGATGCCAACAGGGGCCTCCTGTGTCAAAGTCACATGTCAGGAAAATGGAAACCATGTATGAGACGTCTACACATGTTAAAACCCCCAGTGTGCTCACAGTTCCACTGTCAGAATGGAAAACACAGTACTGTACAGTAAGGGAAAGTTTATTCAAATGATGAACTGTCCTCTCTTTTATCAAGTCAGATAAGAATGATGCCATTTTAACTTGAATTGTACCAAAACAAAATGCATTTTAATGCGAGTTCCAGCATAAACACATCCAGGTGGCAGCAGAATTTGCACACAAAGATGCCAGATCCTGATCTTCTGATGTAGCCACAAGAGAGTGCATTTTTTTAATTTAAGACTGAAATGGTCAAATGGATCTGATTGTCTTTAAGCCTCCTACAGACTGTGAGATTTTTGCAATCTTATAAACTTAATGCAAGCCACACTATGCAACACGGATCTTATAATCCTGGGTATGACTGTCAATCACATGCAAATGTGCGATGAGACATTTACTGAATCTCAGGCTACGAGACAAGCCAATACCAAACGTCATCAGCGTCATCAACATTAAACGTGGTCAGCGTGCGTCAGGTCGCCACACGCAGCAGCAGCAGAGATAAACATGACGCTCAGCAAGAAGACAGCCCTTGTTATAGTGACATTTATATGCAGGAAAAAGCAAAAAAAAGAAAGAAGAGGAATAAAAAATGTGGACGTGCTCGTGGCTCAGGAAAAGAGGCCAACTTGGGATTCTAATTTTGCAAAGAGAGCTTGAGGTAAGTAACGTTACTGTTAGCATGTATAACGTTAGCATACATGGAGCTGCATTTCTATTGGTTGGTTATTTGTCGGAGGTCGTAGCAGCAGTCACACTGTGAGACCATCATGCTAAGTTTCTGACACCGTCAGATATTTGTGGCAGGTTATCTTTGCTCGCAGACTGTGACATCAGTCATCAGTGAACCTCTCTCACAGAGCCACGTAGCACCACCGTTTTGGAGCCATGACCACAGATTTTGCCACGTCTGGTCATCTTTCCTCTGGGACGGCCCAAAATCACACCGTCTATACCAGGCTTTAAAGACATTATTGACTTTTAGAGGCTGTAGTGGGCTGCGTTTTAAAGCTAGAGTGAAGAGACTGGTAATCATATAAAACTTGATGAGGAACCTTGACCTCTGACCTCAAGATATCTGAATGAAAGTGTGTTCTATGGATACCCACGAGTGTCCCCTTTACAGACATGACCACTTTATGATAATCCCATGCAGTTTGGGGCAAAAACCTGTAGTTCTTCCCATGCAGTATAAGGCCCAGATCAGACAGAGCACTTTTTAGCAGCGAGCAAAATGCTTCACTCTCACTGAACACAATTACAAAACACCGTCCTAGGCTGCTAAAGTGTGCTCTGTCTGTGTTATTCTCGCCTATTCTAAAATGGTGTATTTGAATATTTCTGCATACTGGGGTCCATAAACAGTCGTGAATTGCATAACTGGAAAGATGAGGATGTGGATGTGGATTCAATGAGCCCAATTGAATTCATGTGTGATGATGATGTTAGTCTCCATAGTAACCATTTCCAGTTTCCAGAAGAGAAGCGCTCGCCGTCCAATCAGCGAAAAAGGCAATTCTTACAGAAATCTCCAAATGTCAAAGGATTTTGGTACCAAATCACAGCATGATTTTTTTATAGTGTTCCTCAAGCTCTCGGTGTCTTAATGAGGTATTTTGGAGGAATTTTTATCAATTCTCGAGTGGTCAAAAATAGTTACATTTTATACCAAATCTGTGTAATAAATGGTATCAATCCAAAATTTCTGCAACAACATATGAGACATATTAGAACATGGGACTGACCGTCATATACTTCCATAATAATGTTCTCAGCACTTATACACTCATAACACTTATAAACTTTCAACATTTGAATCGGCGGCTAACCAAAACACAATGTTTATTGCAGATTTCTGACTAGAAAAACACACAGTACTAAGCTGTATCTCAAATTAATCTTACTCACAATCATACTTCTATGTATACCCCCCCGCCCCTCCTTCCTACAGGACCCAGTAGAATCGTCTCTTTACTGTGAGGGGTTTGAATTTTTTTCTCCACCACAACACTGACCTGGAGGGCAAACACCGTCGTCCAGAGCAGCTCCTCCCTCCTCTGTGACGCTGTCAAAATCAGCAACGTCATCATCATCATCATCCCAGTCATCGTCTTCATCACGCTCCTCCTCTTCTTCTGCAAACGCACATTGACATCATAAAGGACCCATATTGTGTTGATACAGCACCACACAATCACACCTGTTGTTACTCTTGTTGTTTTTCTCCTCTCACCTCCACTTCCCGTCTGCTCCTTCTTCTTAACACGTTTGATCTTCTTCTTGAAGACTTTGGTCAGAAACTCTTCAAACTTGTTCTCTTTGCCCAGCGAGGCCTGGAAGGCTGCAGTCAGAGCCTTCTCTCTCTCCTGCAGCTTGGCTATGTCTCCCCGCTTCACTTCCAGCTGTTTCTTACACTCCTCCAGCTGAGACTGTGAGGAGAGAGAGGGGGCGGAGCCAATAATGCTGCATTCACGCCGAGTCAGGCAGAGCGTAGACGGCAAACCGGATATCATTTTACTGGACGAGAGGTAAAATTAGGTGAGGCCGGCAGAGAATAACAACAGTAACAGTAGACGGCATTGCCAAATTTAAAATATTTTAACTTTTTGCATTCCTCCGTGATGGTATTTAGATGTTGTGTTGCTCCCTCACACAAGGAGAAAACATGGACGATATATTACAGGAGAGATATTACAAGAAACAACATGAATTACCACAATAATTACATTAAAAAATACACCACAAATTATATCACAAATTGTAAGCACTGCAGGGGCCAGGGGCCCTAGTGGTCAACTCACGCTTTAAGCCCCAGGGACCTAGGGGCCCTCACACTGTAAGCGCTGAGGGGTCAGGGGCCCTAGTGGTCAGCTTACATTTTAACACTAGAAGTGCCGGAATTTAACTGACTTCCAGATTCCAAACTCTATAATCTCTCATGATAAATAATATAATTTAAAATAATAAATACCCAATTGAGAGATTAGTGTATTTACTGTGTTAGGATATCTTTAAAAAATGAAATAAAACCAAAATGTAGCCTACATTTAGATTATTTATCAATAGAAATTCTGTGCGGTCAATATGACCGTGTATGGCCGAAATAGGTTATTTAATTACTTTCTTTGCCTTTTGTGTAATTTAGGCTATATAAAAGCCATTTTAAATTAAAATACAGATGCTTTCAGGAAAAGTCAGGAACCAGCAGGATTGTATTTTTTCAGTCAGCAAAGTTATTACAGATATAAATTTCAAAAAGGTCAAAATGACCGTCATGGCTGTTCTAGTGTTAAATACCACAGGGTCTGGGGGGCCCTAGTAGTGAGCTCACATTTTAAACACCAAGGGACCGGGGGCCCCTCACACTGTAAGCACTGAGGGGTCTGGGGGGCCCTAGTAGTTAGCTCATGCTATAAGCACCCAGGGGCCGAGTGGTCAGCCTGTGCCGTGCACACTGAGGGCCCTGGCATTCAACTTCCTTTGGAGGTGTTGGGCAACGCACTGCATGCGGTCTGAAGTTTGGAGGCCCCCTGGCAGTCTGAGGCCCCTAGGTATTCTCTTATTAAATATGTCCTCATGTGCACACATTTCCAAAACAGAAATATGAACAATGGATGAAGCCAAGTTCAAAATTCTGGTTTCATTTTGTCGACATATCAGTCAAAGGTTTTTACAGAGGGGATTTTGGATATCTCTTTTTATCACTGTCACTCAACAGCCATAAAATATGTTAAGAATAAACTGTTGTATAAATCAGGCTGTGAATGATACATGAACAGAGCTCTCTGTACAAACCTTCAGAATATAGATAGGAACGAAACTGGAAAGTTTGGTGTTTGTAAGTGCTGCTGAAGTGCAGATTTCTGGCTCAGTTTGAGAAAAAACTCATTTTGAGAAAACGGCCTGTGTACTGTTAAATTCCATACATTTTGCAGGACCCTACAGGTGAATAGGGTGAAAACGTTGAACTACAGTAAAGTCTCCCACCGTGATGCTGTTCTCCTCCTTAATGCGTCCGTTGAGCTTCTCCTGCAGGCTGTCCTCCCTCCTCTCGAACTCCTTGTGGAGCAGCAGCTCCTGGTAGAGCGTCAGCTGACGGAGGTCGGCCATCTTCAGCTGCCGGTCCAGAAGCAGCTTCTGGTGGTGCAGCAGCAGGAGCTCCTTGTCAAACTGACGCACCGAAATCTCCATCTGATGATGAAACAGACACATCCACAGGTTATATTACAATGTTCTACACTGTCAGCCTGAGATGTTCTACAGAAGCCCTGAGAGGCAAGAACAAAATCTACTGGTGATCCTTTTCCAAATGTTTTCTCTCCTGTGTTTATGACTTAAGAACAGGTGGAAAAATGTTTCTTTCTAAGTTCCTTAAATATTTTTTTTTCCCATCTTTGAAACCAGTGGAAAAACTTTTGCCAGGTGAATTATTATTTTCTTTTTTTGATTATTTTTCCAAGTGTGTGTTGTTGTAATACTCATGTCACCCACAAGAGGCTAAATAGGACTAAACCAGCAGATTAGTGCTGATTAAAATACATTTCTAGCCAAAGAAAGACATGACAGAAATGTTAGATAACTTGCTAACACACAATATATGCACCTTGTGTTTAGAGTGCATGGAGAAATTAAAAGTCACTGATTTTAGTCCTATTTAGAACATGGAGTAGTGGTGGACTTCAACCTCTTGTGGCCGAAATGAGTATTACAACAACAAT
Source organism: Heterobranchus longifilis (assembly GCA_028570985.1). Classification (NCBI taxonomy): domain Eukaryota; kingdom Metazoa; phylum Chordata; class Actinopteri; order Siluriformes; family Clariidae; genus Heterobranchus; species Heterobranchus longifilis. The sequence continues at coordinate 8,123 of JAOVVB010090797.1, forward strand.
TACTTTATAATAAAAAACAAAAAAACGTTTTAACCTGTTTTCACAGATTAAAAAAAAAAGTAATTTAGAAAGATTATCCTGGCAAAACCCTTTTTTCACCTGTTTTTAAAAGTTATAATATGTAGCTTGACTGGCATCACCAGACTAATTCACAAATGAGTCTGGTACTTCTCCGTTCATTTTGGATTTTCAAGGGGCGTTGTTAACACTGCAGACCAAATGCCTCTGGATCGAGCTACGACCAGTCAGAGCGACACGCTGAGAGACACATGCAGGTTGGCTCTTGGTCTGTTTTGAAACAGGAAAAAAAATGGCAGCCTGGTCACAAACTTTCTAACTTTGCAGCTAAACATTACACTAAATGTGTTTCTGAAAACATTTAGGTGAGAAATATGCACTACAGTAACAGAATCCTGATTCATATTTGATCAGCACTGTGTAGTTTGACCGTTTGATGTGAGTTTCTGCTGAAAGTCACCAGGTAACATGGTCACTCTTATTCATAACACCAGCATGCGATCGGCACAAACTCTCATTTTGCAGCTAAACAGAACACTAAAATATGTTTCTGAAAACTTTTTAGATGAGAAATAGGCAATGTAGTAACAGCATCTTGATTCATATTTGATCAGCCTTATCTAGTTTCACAGTTTGGTGTGAGTTTCCTGAGCATTGCGTGAATAGACGTACCGGCAGCAGCCATCTTTGTTGTTTACCGGGTGCCCACAGAGGGAGGAGCGACTGTGGGCCAGAGTCTCTCCTCTGTCGAGCATCGTCTTAAACCTCATATGAGATAAACGGTTGTGATTGGATCTACAAGTCTTTAGTTGATAGAAATCTGTTTTAATGGGAGGGAGGCCAGACCCATGCAAGTGAAAGAAATGAACTTTGCAGAAAAGTCTGGATTCCCAGGTTAATATGTAGCATTTCCACAGTAAAATGTCTAAAAATGATATATACCTTTCTTGAGTTGTGTACATATATTATCCCAAATGTTTCCAACAATGTTCAAACCAGAGAAATAATTTTAATCAAGGATACGGTACATGTCTTTTGGTCGCAGTTGCCCGTCAATGGCGTCATCACATCCCTGACGTATGTGGAAATGGGTCTTAAAAAAGGGTCATTAATTGACGTTTTATCTGGTTTGAAGCCGCATTTTTATGATACACTTTTTAGATCTTGGTCATTTTTAACTCGGATGAGGGACTTTTTTCATTGGATGTCTGGATCTGAAGTTTTTAAAGAAACAAAATGAGCAAACGTTAGCAGCAGCTAGCTGTCTTTATACATCCATGCACCAGTTTACAGCAGCTCCAGGAACATGCTGAAGAGTGTCGGAGAAACACTGATTTTTAACGTGAAACTGCTTTATTCAGTGTTTTTACCAGTGTAAATCACCAAGTCTGTTTGTTTTGGAGAGGAGGAGATAATAAAAAACTGATAATTCTGCTCCCAGTAAAAACCTCCTGAACGATGAACACTGAAGGAATCCAAAGTATTGCTCCGTCTTTTGTCATTATTTTGACGGAGGGACCCCTAGCGGCAGAAAACTACCTATTGTACGTTTAAACTAGGGCTGCACGACATCAGAAAAATATGCGATATTCGTTAACTGTGATATTCGTTAACTAATAAAGCGATATTTCTTGCGATAAATAAACAGATAATAAAGTGTACTCAGTTCTGCCTTTCTGCTCTTTCAGTAAACTGCTAAAATGCAACCAACTGCTTGTTGAATAAAAAAGTTATGAATTATTTTATTGAACTGAACACAAAAGGCACCATAAAAAAGAATGATATTTACAATTTAAAGTGGAGTTTTCTACTGATACTTTCTTTTAACTAACTCAAAAAAATTGTGTTTTTTGCAATATGTCGCAGTCTTTCATGATGTGTTTATTACAAAAGTTGATATGGTGAATATATTGTGCAGCTCTAGTTTAAACACAGGAGAGAAAACAATTTAGATCCAACTTAGAAGATGGAACACAAGATTGTTTTTTCATCACTTGCTTCCGTAATGTTCAGCAGATTCCATAAGATATTTTGTTTCTGATTACACATTAAACGTAATTGCCTTTTCTTTGATCATTGAATGAGAAACAGACCTGATCCAGCAGAGAGTCCTGCTCGTGCAGCAGTCTGATCTCCTCCTCCTGCTCGCTCAGCTCTGCTCCTTCCTCCACTGCTGCCTCTTCTCCTTCTTTTTCTTCTTCTTCTTCTCTGGTTACAGATGGAGCTGACAGACTGGGAGTCCCTTCCTCTCCACTCTCCTCTCCTTCCATCTCTTTCTCCAGCTGCTCCAGTAAACATGTGGCTCCCTCCTGCTCCTCCTGCTCCTCCTGCTCCTCCTGCTCCATGGTCTGAAACCTGTTTAGGAATAAAAACATACAATCAGCAGCTAATCAAAACATTCTGGGGCTTCTACCCTGATGCTGTGTCTTCAGAAGCTAAAAAGTTAAACAGCACCTGAGGTTTAGTCTGAACCTGGTTGCTGTGTCCTGCAGAAATGTGTCATGTCATCCATTATAATAATTATGATGGTTATAATAATTAATTCATTACGTGAAAATAATAATGATTATAAAAAACTACCGGTGACAGTAGACACTGTCTGAGTCTAGACGGTGTACCTCTGTCCCCTCAGACGGTGGTATCTCTGCAGGGTGGAGCGGCTGTAGCGCAGCCTCTTCTCTGGGGTTTCCTCCGGCAGGATGGCGGGCAGGGCGGGTGGAGGCCGGTGGAGACGGACCGGCAGACGCTGCTGCACCTTCTGGAGCTGCTGAGACTGAGCGCGCAACTGAGACACCAGAGACAACTTGGAGTCCCGCAAAGCCAAGATCCGTCCATTCATCTCCGTCTGCTTCTCACGGATCTGGTGGGACGGAGTCTTTAAATTAATCTGCTCACATCAGGGTTCCTACACATTTTCCATTTCAAATCTACAGACTTTTCAGGACTCAAATTTACAGACTTCTCAGTAGATTACGTAGAAGACGACAGTGCTTTTGTTCTTGCAAATGGCCGCCTCCTCCTATTATTTTTTTGTGAAAATATTCAGATTTTTTCTCTAAATATCCTTTTTTTGTGTGAAAATATTCAGACTTATTCTCTACATATTCATTTTTTGTGAAAATATTCAGATTTTTTCTCTAAATAGTTTTTTTTGTGAAAATATTCCAACTTTTTCTCTAGTCTTTTTTGTGTGAAAATATTCTGACTTTTCTTTTCTAAATATTCTTTTTTTAAATTTTTTTTTGTACAAAATATTTCAACTTTTTTTCTCTAAATATTCTGACTTTTGGCTCCATGAAAAACACCCTGCTTGTATTTATTTATTTTTTAGAAAATTATGAATTTTATATTTTAGAAAACAGAATATGGGCAATAGTCTGGAAACACAAATATTTTTCCATTATCTCTTTTCTTTTTTCCAAACTTATCCAGACCTGGAAATGACTAAAATCAAATTCCATACTTTTTCATACTGCGTGTGAACCCTGTAAGGTATGTATTACTGTGTGTGTGTGTGTGTGTGTGTGTGTGTGTGTACATTTTCCTCCAGGCCCGTCAGCTCTGCTCTCTTCCTCTCAGCGGTCATCCTCTGGTGTTTCGGCACCGTGGAGTCTTTATCTGACTTCAGTTTTAAGTCTCCCATGTTCTCCTTGGCTTCGCGGATGGCCTGCACGTCCTGCGGATCCTCGAAGTCCTCGTTTGGCTTCTCTGCGTAACTGAGACACCAAAGAGCCGTCACAGTTTTGCACCAGCGCCACAATAGTTACAGTAGTGCCCCCCTAGTGGGCCAATCTGGCACTGCATTTTTTAATGGATTTTTAAGAATACAGGAAACACCATGACCATAAAACAAAACGGCCATATACAATCTCATTTGTACAAAAGAACCTGAGAGGCAAGTGAGAGAAAAAAAACAGTGATCTAAATTTTCTTAAGAACAGGTGAAAAAATACTTTGCCAGGATAATCTTTCAAGTTCCTTCATTTTTCTTTTTTTCTAATCTATGAAAACAGGTAAAAACATTAACATTAACAGGTACAAGTGTTTGTTGTTGTAATGCTCATTTTGGCCACTACCCCATGTTCTAAATAGGATGGAAATGGCAGATTAGCACCGATTAAAATACATTCATAATAAAAAGAAAGACATTAATGTTCAACCCAATCACCAGAATAAATGTTGGCATTGTACGTTTCTGCAAACCACAGATATGTTACATTTGTAGGTTTCATATGTAACAGATATCAACATGATCTCATGGTAAAAGCTTATAAATAGCACGCCACTGCGCAGTCAGGACCCCTTGACGTCACTTTTACATGCCAAACTATGACGCTTACCGTCGCAGTTTTGTGAATTCGAACAAAACTTAAGTGTCGGCAACAAAAATAGGTGATACGTTTAGGAAAAACATTTGTAGTTTGGGTTCAAATAAAGACGTTACGTAATGAACATAAATAACAAAAATCAACAGTTAAGTTAACATAACTCGTTTGTCCCGACCTGAAGTTAAAAAATACCCAGTTTTATTGGTCTCTAACAGTGGTCTCCTGCTGTCTGCTCCGTGTTGCCAGAGTCCCCTCCTCCTCCTGATGAGAAACTCAGTCACTTTAGAAATGTTGATATGATACGTATTGAAACATAGAGATTCAATGTATCCGTGACTTGCAGAAACGTACAATGGCAACATTTTATTCTGGCGACCGGGCTGTAATGTTACATAACTTGCTAACATACAATATATGTAGTTTGTGAGTGCAGAATGAGTATTACAACAACAACTTTCATCTGCCAAAACTTTTTCTTCATGTGGTTTCACAATGAAAAAAAGTGAAGGAATTTAAAGGCCCTACGAGGAATTTTTGACTGGTTATGAAACAGTCTCAATTTACTACCTGTGTCTCTATATGACCTACATAAGCAAACAGGTCCATCACTGAGAAGATTCTACGTTGCTCTATTTCTATATAGTTATTGAATATACATGTTCCCGGGTCGGGAGCAGACTGGAGGTGCCTGTGTTTATGGACGCAGTTATCCAGGCTCACTGAACTTTATTTTTCAAGTTATATCTTGTGGTGATGGCTGATACTGGAGCAAGACTAGCAAAAAGGAAAAACAAAGAATTGAACGAAAAAAACAGAAAAACTAAAAGGGAAAGTGATCGAGCACAGGTGAAAACGTGAGTCAACATTGGTCGCTAACGGGATCT
>JAOVVB010090827.1:0-13351 GCA_028570985.1 Heterobranchus longifilis
CTGCACAATATGAGGAAAATATGCAATATTCGATAACGGTGTTGAATAACGCAATTATGATATTCGTATAAACATATAATGAAGTGTACTCAATTCTGCGTTTCTGCTCTTTCAGTATACTGCTAAAATACAACAAACTGCTTGTTGATTTAAAAAAAAAAAAAGGAAATTATTTCTAACATTCTTTTATTGAATTGAACACAAAAAAATAATATTTACAATTTAAAGTGGTTTTCTACTAATACTTTCTTTTAACTAACTCAAAAAATCCCTAAGTGTCTTTTGTGATGTGTTGCAGTCTTTTGTGATGTGTTTATTGTTGATATTGCAACCTCATATATATTATATTATAATATATATATATATATATATTGAGGTGTTGTATGTTTTCTGGAAATTTAATTGACATATCATTCAGAGATGAAATAGCATGACGGCAATGTCCATTTTTGTCTAAACAAGAGAGTGAAATGCATATGAAATCAAGGTGCTTCATCACACTGGCAGAAATCCTGGAAATCAAAAGTTGTGACCATTGACAAATTTCTCACACTATATATTGTCAAATTGCTTACCCCTGCTGCAACTCACAATTATTTCCTTTATCAATTAATCTGCCAAATATTTTTTCGATTTGTCATTTGTGAAATGTGGGAAAAAATGCCCATTGCAACTTCCCAGGGCCCAAGACGTCTTCACACGTCTTGTTTTGTTCAGCTAAAGGTCCAAAATGAAAATATATCAATTTATAATGAGGAAAGAAAACAGCAAATCATCTCAGTTGAGAGGCTGGAACAAGATAATGTTTGGGTTTTTCTTTAATTCCTAATTGAAAAATGACAGATGATTAATTAATAAAATAGTTGCATATTAGTTTTGCGGTTTGTACCATTTCCGATATTTTTCTCCTACTTATGAAATCAAGATGTTTATGGTGTATGCGAATATGAGTCCATCACCTACGTAAAGAGAACACGTTCTTCATTTTGTGATCACTCTTCATCTTTGACACTTTATAACTGACAACAGTTACGTTATCCAGTAACGTAAAGTCCTGAAAAGTAAAATGTCTTTTTCCCAGTCTCTAGAATGTCTTTCGAAACAGCGTAACAAAATTGTGGTCATGCTACACCTTCCCTGTGTCTTCATTTCTTCGTCTTTCACTCTGTCCTCCATTTCTGTCCATTTCTCCCCGACTCTGTGTGTGACCTTGTGTTCCTTCTGTGTTAGTGTGTGGAAATTGGGCACACCTAACTACAGGGGCTTAAGTATAATCATGTATTTAGCTGCAGAAATGTACTGACACACTGTTCCTCCCTGGAAAAAGAGAACTCCCAACATTAATTGAGGGATATTACTGTTGAGATCAATTTCCATGTTTCTGACAGTGATATTCATTCCCTCAGACCTGAACAAATATTTATGTCTGGGTGAAAAAAAGAGAAAATTACAGTATGAGGAAAAAAAAAAAAAAAATCAATATGAACTATTCTGTCATTTCAGACAGATTTTGAAATACTTGTAAACGAGATGAATGTTTGATTACATATACTGTAATTTTAAGAATTCAAGTGTAATTTTTTTTCTCCTTTCATCTCCCTTCATGTTATCCTTCTTCTTAAATTTAATTATTAAAAAATAAATAAAAATCACAACATAATAAAAATAACATCAATACATTTGAGGGAAGCTAATTTTAATCTGAAATACAAAAAAAAAAAAATAGCTCGACCGTTTGTAGAAATGCAATTCTGCCCATTTGCATGCATCACTTTAGCTCTGGCCAAGTGGTATAGACTGCCAATAGGGGCCAGTGTGTAACCAAGTATAGGGCCTCACTGACGCTGGCGTTCATTGGTAGAAGAGAGATACAGGCTGGGGGGAGCAGGTGGGAGGACGGAGAGAGAGGGGGGCTATTGTTGGAGGGGTTATTGTGAAATAGGAAACGGCAAACAAGGCGGTCTTTAACTCTGCTTATAGAATATGTTAAAGTGATGTCTGTGATGCGCTGTGTGAATTATTTGCCTTATCATAAAGTGCATTTATGACGCACGGCCATAAATATGCATCAGTACGAGTGTTTTCAAAATTGAACCTCTCCCCTCTCTTATTCCTCTCCCTCCCCCTTTCTCTCTTCCACCCTCCCTCCTTCTTTTTGCTTCGTGCTAACAACACAAAAACAACATTTTTAAAATGCAACCCACCAGTGGATATTTTGGAAACATTTTGTATTCCCTCCCCTCTCCTCTCTCGTAGCTGCTCTCTCTCTGTCTCTCCTCCTCTCTTCCGGTAAATCTGCTTATTGTATTATAATGTGGGACGATTTGGAAAATGTTTTGAAGTCACAAAGTAATTAGAAAATTCCACGGATTGGTACGATTGTACTTATAATGGCGGTATGACAAGCACACACATTAACTGCTCTCTCGCTCTGACTCACCCTCCCTCCCTCATCCTGTCTCATCTTCATCATCAAAATCCTGTTTCTAATTTCTATGGATTTCCTGCCAAGAGCAGCCACGGCGGTGACCCCCTTAACTCGGACATATAATGTTCTTAATATCCAGATTAAAATTTTTTCTTTAAGCTCTTTTCTACAACATGTGAAATTATTTCTGCAATCAACCACAAAGCCAACTCCACCCACAACCTCTGTCCTTCCCTCTCCCCTCGATTATGGCCTGGCCTCCACGAACACTTCTAATACAGATGCTCTGAATGCACCCACCACCCACCCAGCCTCTCTCTACAACACACACACACACGCACACACACACACACACATGCACACGCACACACACATATACTCACCTCCCCCTACTCTTGTCTCTTTGCAATTAGAAAGTGAAAGACTGCAATAAAGGTGGCGCTGTACAAGGAGGGCAGTTAATGAAAGAAAGGATTATGGGTAAATGCAGCATCAAGGGGAGATTAGGAAAGGACGACCAGGCTCGCTGAGACAAAAGATCCGACTGACAAGAGCTGCTTAGAGCACACATATCTCAAAACACACAAATACACACCATCTATACACTCTACGCATTCACATGGATGTATCCACAGACCCATACAATACATGCATGAGAGCACACTCTAATGTATAGACATGCACAAAAACAGTCAACCATTTTACACCAGCCCAGATGTTAAGGGTGGGAAAAAAAATCGATTCACCTAGGTATCATGATTTTTTTCAGACTTTTTTTTTAATGCCTGAATCGATTCAGTTGCTTAATTTTAGTCAGTGCGGAGGTAGGAGGAAGTTATCGCTTTTATTGTTGTAGTCTATGAGTAACGTGACGTCATATCCATTCCAAGAAAAATAAAGCAAAGCTAGAAAAAGCTAGAGGTCCGCAGAGATACAACCTGCACCCTCACATTTTAATCCAAAGCCTGGTAAACACTACACATACAGTAAAGTATGGACACACTTTGGGTTTCGCACAGTCAGGAAAAGCAGAGTGAGACGAACATCGCTGAAGCTGCATGCAAACTTGGTCATGGTATTGTATTGTGGTAACAGTAATACGATCAACACGAGTGCACATTGTGCTCGACTGCGGTAAAACCAGCCGTCACTCTTGTCTCTGTGGTCAAATCAGCCGACGCTACAACTGCAGTGCACCCATATATACAGACATTTATGTTAAATGCATTCAAACGGCCCAGATCGAGCTGACCGTGGATGTATAAAGAGAACAGAGCTGATGGGGAGAACTGCCGGAGCTTACTGAAGTTAGCAGAAATAAGCAGGAGACACGTGTGACTATGTCTGGTTTTCCAAATAAGATGTTAACTAAGGGGATATACAAACTACATATATGGAAATAAGATTAATTGGATTATATTCACAAGAAGTAGCCTATAAAACATGTTACCTGTCTCCCATATAAATTAAAAACACAATACCACCAAATTGTGAGGGGAAATGTGTTTTTACAGTTTGCTGTAAAATGAACAATTCTTGACAATGACTGATTTAAGTTGAGGACGAAATCAAACATTTTACTGGATCAACTTAGAGATTTTCCAAAGTAAAAATCTCTAGAAGTCTATGATTCAACTTTTTCCCACGGTCTAGTCTAAAAAAGTAAACACCAATCGTAATAAATTGTAATATCGAATCGCAATACTTGTAGAATCGGCACCCAAGAATCGTGACAGAATCGAATTGGGAGGAAAGTGAATTGTCCCAGCCCTACCAGATGTGCAGGTGGTGACTCTGTTTCTGAATTTTGGGATTGCTCTCTTATGGAAAACTACAATTCCAGTGACATATAGCAACAGATCTTACAGTAAAGGATTTAGCCAAGATGTTGTCACATAATCCTTGTGAGCTTGGAATTAGAAGACCCCCCCCCCCCATGCTGAGATACTAAGCATTCAAGTTTCCACACCCAGAGAGCAATAGTTGTAGGTGGGGCAGCTATATTGATAGGAGAGAAGAAGTTTAATCCACAAACTAAAAACCTCCTGACAAGACAAATGAGAGAAAAGCAAAAGACGGCATTATTATTTTACTTCCATGTATTTTGGTCCAGTTTAGAAAATGATGCTGATATTCATTGGGCTGTACTACAGATAGGAAAAATGATGTGTGTGAGTGTGTTTTCCAGTACACTGAATGAAACCATTGCCTGTCCACCAGTACTACCCACCATGAGACAGGCATACGGTCTCTTTAAGTAGAGTGATAAGCACTTCGGCCTCGATGCTGAACAGGGAGCAAATTGAAAGTGAAGATTGCCTTCCCATAGACTTTATCTTTTCCCACTAAAACAGGGAGCGGGCGGCTACGACTACACCTATTGATTTTGCAATTTCAGCAAATTAAGAAGGAGACAGCCGGGCCTATTAGAGAGCTGTCTGTGGCTTGGACTAGCATGGTCACTGTGGTCTGTGATGGTGATGCTGAAAGAGAGAGAGAGAGAGAGAGAGAGAGAGAGAGAGAAAGAAAGAAAGTGTGTCCGTTTTGGACTGTTGTCTAATGTTTTTAACCCTACTTAGCGGGGTGTAGGCTATATAAATAAGTATATGCCACTCATCTCGTGATTTTTCATGGTGTATAATTTGCTACCAGCAGCTGCCACAATAGGCAGGCAGAGGCATATTGCACTGACATATAAATATAACACAAGGCAATCAGGATGAATGAATTACACATGTGGCCAGCCTCAGATTTCAGTAATAAAAGAAGCTAAAGGCCAATCTGTACCACTCTAATATCCACAGTAATATCCTCTGCAATATGAAGAGAGAGAGGAATAAAAATTTCTATAAGGGCGAGAGAAAGAGGCGCAATTCAATTACATACATCAAATAATGCAAGGTTTCTGTTGGTTTGCATATATATAGGAGCTTGGTGGTGCGTGGTGAGTGTTTTAGTTGTATTGTACTGTTACTGCTCCACTTGGCTTGAATGCAACAAGAGAAAGCACAAGGTTTGTTCAACTTCCAGAGGTCAACAGATTCATTTTTTTTTTTTTTTTTTACCGTGGAAGCAACCATCCAAGTGCACTAATCCGTGATATACATTTATCGGCAGGAGGTGAATTTTTCTCAATTTTCAATCTGATTGTGTTATCAGCCTATATGACTTCCATATTGGAGTTTTAATATGGGAAATTCAATAGGAGCAGTGATGGATGATTTCTCTGGTAAAGGGTGCACATTTTTCAAACTGATAGCTTTTTGGGTCCTCTAAAAATGATGAAATATGAGTTTTTTTTATTGATCATTAGTCTCAGGACTGCACCTGCTTCACCAATTTGTTTCCAATCAAAATTGGCATTAAGATTCATATTTGGCATCACAGCAGCAAGATTTTCTCATTATTCATTCGATAACGAGCGGGAATTACAAAGACAAAGAGCAATACAAGACACCCAATTTGTTCAATTTCCTCTATTGTGATTATTTTTTAACGTTTTTTCCCCTCAGCCTGTTTTACATTGAATTTTAAACTGCTGCCCTCAGGCATTAGGTGCGTACAGAAGGAGAAATGAAATTCTTGACCACTTTGCTTACTGAAGATACAAAACGTTTTTACAATTCACCTTGGGATATAAAGTAATACAGTAATTGGGCGGAGTGTGAATTAATTCCTATTTTCTGTGCCATGTAGGTGCTTATTCTATGTATTAGACATGTACAGTATGTGTGCGAGTGCAGTAAAAGTGTCAAAGAAAATGTGGGAGAAGTGAGGAGAGTGTGAATGGGCTTGTCTGCCAACTCAACACGGGAATCACACTAATTCATTGATTGCCCCTTGGAAGAGACGGCTGCTAATTGTTAGGTAATTAACATGGCAAGCTGTAATTATGTTCGCCTAAGGACCCGATTAGTGTTTCTGCATGTCTTATGGGCGCTGAGGGGCTGTATCTGTGTGTGCGTGTGTCTAAGCCTATCTGTTGGCTCCAGGACAGATGGCACATTGTCAAAAGCTGACATGTTTTGTTTTCCCTGATGTGTGTGTGTGTGGAGAGAGAGAGGGAGAGAGAGCAATGTACAGAGAGAGGGGACGAGCTGCGCCCAGGGACTTGTCCTTTTGTTTCAGCATTGTTAATTAAGTGCTAATTGAGTGTAATTATTTACATCATCACACACAGCGAATGGAGATGTCAAGTGGCAGAGGCACAAAGGCAGTTGGTGGGAGGCTGGCAGCTGAGAGCCTACAATCTGTTGATGCCTACATGCTTACAACCCTCTGGCAGCTGAAAAGGAACAATTAGCAACAAGCTGAAATCTCATCATAAAACTGTGCCCAAAAATATTTGTACACAACAGTATACACTTCAGATGTCCCTTTTCCATGGGTTGAGTCATTCACAAAATGTATTTTGAATAAAACATTTATTTTTTTAAATAAAAAAAATAAAAATAAAATAAAGAATGGCTTAATGTATCAAATACAAACTGGAGAGACAAAGAGTGGAGGGAGTGATGAAGAGAAAAGGGAAGCCAGACAGAGAGTGACATTGATCAGTCAGGAAGAGAATGAGATGAGGCAGTATCTAGTGTGTTAACACCTACAGCTAATCAACATGACAGTTTAGACTTGCCCTAGAAACAACACATACACACATGGGGGGGCACACACATGTTCTTTAAACACACACGCGCACACACGCACACACGCACACACACACACCCCTGACTGAGAAACCATCACCCAGTTTAAGTCATGCTCCTTACAGTATAATAATTCTGTTTGCCGCTTCCCGTGTCTAATTATCAACAAGTCCTCCAAACCATGCGACCAAATATGGCGTTTATTCCTGCCCTCTAATACGACCCATTGGAGCGTTTTACTAAATTAGCGCCCCTAGTGGTGGGAGGAATTACGACCCATATGAGCGCTTTCCGTACTCATACCCAAGCCTTACCTAAACAACTCAAAACAACAATGGTTAGAAAAAAGATTGTGGTTTGGATTAAAAGCAGAATATTTGTTACGTTATTTCACTTCTGCGCATCCGTACATGATGTAATTACATAACTTAAAAATAACTTTTTCATTTTATTTTCAAACGTGAAACGAACAGCGGCCTCCTGGGTGAAAGTCCTGTGTTTGTATCACCTACCCACCCTAAAGTCACATATACTACATTACTTCCTGCTTTGATCTCGCCGTTAAATAACTCCGGCCACTAGAGGGCGACACCTAACAACAAAACATAAATGTGGGTCATAATTGCTGCTTGAACAAACGATAAGTCGTGTCAGTGGAGGACAGTCTCCTAATTCTACATACACTCATGTATATAAAACAACTTTGAATCTTAAAAGTCACCTCACACCACTCACATCCTCTATATCTTCATCAGAAAATCAGTGGACCCTGAATCAAATTTGGCAGCAGCTGGACTTCTTTCCTCTCGTTGGTTTTGTGAAGACAAATGAACAGCAATGAATCTTGATCATTTGCTACCTCTTGTCTGTGCATAAACACCTTAAAGGCCGCAGACGGCAGAGCCTCTGTTGGTTCGATGATTGTGTGAAGCATGAAGAACATGGAAATTTGAATAGTTGCAACCCTTGGTAACAAAGACAAAGTGTGCCCCGAGACAGGAGAACGAATGTCACTTAAATATGAGTTAACAAAAGGTCACTTAACAACCAGCCAGAATAAAACAAAACCCAAGGGTCTAAACAGACATGCATCGTGCCGTGTTTTTAGAACATAGTGTTTATTTGGAAGAATCACAGTCAAGTAGCTGTGACATATTGCTGTTTTTAGAGTTTAAATGTATTAAGAGGGAGCCAGCCTATATCGATGTGGTAAATCAATATTACTGGAGAGGGGAGCTAATGCTGTGGTATCAAGTGTTCCATTCAAAACTTACACATTTTAACAAACTACGTGCTGAGCAGCAGCAGCATGCAGTACCTTTTCACAGAATATTATGTTGGTGCTTTTTATATAGGTTATGCATTTTATAAATAGTTTTCAAATATGGAAGTTTTGGGGGCAATTAAAAGTTTCCATTCTGTCACTGTAAAACAGACTAAGTCTATTTAAAGGCAAATCAAGGCCTGAGATGACAAACTACCTTTTTCTGACTCGTCTTGATCATTTGATGTTTGTCTTAAAAGATAAAAGAGGGCCAAATTTAGTCTCCCTAATTTGCATGCAATTTGTAACTTTTTGTTACAGTTATTTCATAATTTCAAAGTTCAGTGTTAGATTACGCAGCCAGATAAGGAAAAGAAAATGCTTTGCTTAAATGCACAATAGTTTGGCCAAATGCTGCAGCCTGGTGTCTGCTGACAGGCTTGTGATCAAGACTGAATAGTGAGTAGCGAGAGCAAATAAGGACTACTCCATATTCAGTATGTGTGCTTGTGTGCATGCATCAGCCTGCGTGTGCGTGGAAGTGCTTAAGTGTGTGTGTTTGTGTGTGTAAGAGCTTAAGTGTGTGTTTGTGGGTGTGTGAGTGTGTGGAGGGGGTTAAGCAGTGGGGTATTCTCGCCTCTGGTCAGAGGTGGAATTAATTTTAGCTGGCAGTCCCACGCTGCGGTCATTTGGTTTAAAGGGAGGTGTTATTATCCTGATTTGGCCGTAACGGCTGGGGATTGGATAACCAAGTGGCAGCTAGACACTCTCTTTTAAAGACAAAGGGGCTGGAGACTGTGTGTTCTTTTATGACCCAGGAATAAATAAAAGAGTGGAAAACCAGCTAAACAGGGGAGTATCAGTCACTATCAGACAGTTACTAAAAAAAAAACGGATCAAACGTTTGCACCTCACAGCAATCTAACACTCCTTAGTTTGTCTATAACCATTTTGTTTCATAGTTTGGAAAGAATATGACAATTAAAATGTTGTGGTCTGGCAGAGGACCTTCTTGAAAGATGTAAGTGCTGTGTTGCAGTTAGAAATTGCTCTATAAAATCTGTTTTGCGGTAAATTGCAGATGACACTGCAGAAGTAATTTAGGATTAATGAATAGCAAGGTACGTCAATAATTGCAATCAGATACTAAGCAAATTGTGATTAAGCATGTGTATTTGGGTCACCAAGTGTTGAATAAAATGAAGCAGGCCTGAAGTGTTCACACATACATGACCATTACAGCCACGTGGCTGCACACATGCACACAGAGACAATATACTTACTATAATCAGAGATGGTGGTTATAAAGTAATTGTATTGTATATTCTTCAGAATGAGTCTAAGCCCCTATTTCATTAAATCAATGATCCATCTTCTGACAGAAATACCCAAATGACCACATACCCCATTTTAAATACCAGCCATCTGCCAAGGAGGGCCTTTTCAGCGGCCCAATCATTTGCATAACCAAAAGATGATTATTTTTCCCCTATGAAAGTTGAAATGACTGAATAATTATAATGTAGTGGATTAGAATGAGGAAAAAACATGCCTTGATGTCAGAGAAGATTGCTGAGTAGTCACTATAATCGCTGCTTAGGTTTTTAATCAGAGTGAAATATGGGCCATAAATTATTGCCTTTCATGCAAACTTGTGTTTTTGCACCGGCGCATCACAAATCTAATTTTTCAGCATTTTTAAGAGGCTTAAAAGATAGTTATTTTTGTTCAGGAACTCTGAATTAAAAGTCGTTCGGGTATACTTTCACTCATGGGGATTATGTTACATACTGTAAGGTTTTTCTCAGAATTACATTCTAAACTCGAAATAACCTGCCCCGGCTCGAGCACAACTGCCTCTGTTTCATACATGCCAGCCAACTGAGATACAAACACAAAATACATGACATGGACCTTCTACTTGCAGCTCACATTGTGTAATACCTGGAAACCTTCATCTTAATATCCTAAAGCAGTGTGCTTTGCTACACTGAACGTATTGCATCACTCTGGAATCTGCAACTCCTAAAAGTGTGCTGTTAAATCTTACAGCTGATGTATGGTATTGTACAGCAGTGTAGTGCGAAAAGAAGAACTCATACATTTATTTAAAATACCTTTCAGCTATAAAGTGAAATATAGTTTTAATATTACAAAACACCTCGGGATTCAGCCGCTAAGATAAGATGCTCTGAGCCTGGAAAAGAAAAACGGCACACATACGTACAATGGGTTTATCTATGAGCTCCATTCTTGCTGCTCACGCGCTAAACACAGCAAAGTCTATGATGCCTACGCACCCCTTATCCTTAACAAAGCAGCAAAGCCAATCCATTGTGCCGGATCCATCTGTTACAAATTCATACATCCATATCGACACACCAGGAAACAAGACACCCAAGGAGAGAGGGATAGAGGGATGGACAGAGAGATAGAGGGGTATATTTCTCCTTCTCTTTTTGTTTCGTTGGGGTATTAGTAATCAGAGTCCCCCCTTAGTCTTTACAGCTGCAAATTTCTTTGCCACCTCTTCTCCCAGCAGTCTGTCCTGCCAAATCCGCCCATGATGTATCATTATCACAACTTTGGGTGGAAATCCATAGAATCAATAGGTTTGTCAGGGAAACTCGCGCCTGGGATTGCTTACACGCTGTGAGGCTTGTTCATCCACTAGTCAGGCCTATCCTGCCACAGGCAATGGCAAATGAAAGCGCATATAGGTATGTGTAGAACGTACGCGAACGCACATGCACACGTTCACACGGGCATAATGCAGACACACAGGCCTACATGCAAACAAACAAATAGATACAAAGCATCAGTAGCGCAAGGACACAGATACTATCTGTTTATGCATCTGTCCGTCCATCTGTTTGTCTATCTGTCTCTGTCTATCCTGTCTTCCTGTCTGCCCTTATCTTTGCCGATCTGTCTGTGTTTTACTTCATTAGCCGAGCTGGTCAGCAGGAGCTGGACGGACGTCTCTTCCCATGTAATTACTGTCCGGTAAACAGGTCAGAAGGGTAGAGTCCAGCCGCAGCTGCTGCAGCTTTCAGCAACTCACACACATACTGTATACACACATGCACGCGCACGCATGCACGCACAACCACACACACTCTGGCTGTGGGTCCTGAGCTTTCAGAGTGGTATTGATTGGTTGGGCTGTGACATCTCCTAAGCCATGTCACCCCTGTGAAAGAAGCCTCCAAATTGACCAATAATAAAGTGGTGGAAGTTGTAGTGGCACTCTCCTGGGAGCTGTCCGTGTGGACTGTGTCACTGTGTGTGTGTGTGTGTGTGTGGGTGGGTGACGTGTGTGTGTGTGTGTGTGTATGTATGTATATGATTGTGTGTGTGTAGTGGATATGTGTGTGCCCTCTTTTTTACTGTTTCCATCAACACCACAGTGACCATCCCTGTTGGAACACATTTACACATTTTAGATTTTTTGCTGCGGCTGTTATTCAGAGCAACGTACAATAATAATAATAATAGGTTAGCACACAAGATTGGAGAATCCCCAAGATTGTGTGAAGTGTAGTGACAAAGAGTTACTTTTGCTATGTATTTTTCCATCTACAGTATTAAAAAAAAAAAAAGAAAACAAATTAGCTATAAAAGTATAAATTGTAAAAATGCATGTAAATTGTATGTCCTACATTGATCAATGTACTGTGTGGTGTATATATACAGCTATCTCAAACTGTGTAAGTAATCTGGCAATCTGTGATTATAGGCACAAACTCTACTCTTACCAGAGTCTCATTTAATGTTTGCATACAAGGGTAGGAATCAAACGCGTTGCCTTTTGGTTCCTATACCATTCATTCTAAGCATGTCCAGGTTATTGCACTTGCAAGTGCCCATGTGGCTGCAGCAGTGCACAGGACACATTATGCAAATATGCTTGGCTATACTTTGGCCCAGTTGAATGTGTGTTTATTAAAGCATGTGAAAAAACACACTTGAACTTGAATGCATATAAAATGGAGATTTTATGGCATGAATACATGTCAAACAGAAGTAGCCCACAATGTCTATAATGTGAAGAAATGTTTTTTTCAGTTTTCTATTGAACTTTGTGTTCTATTGAACAAGTACGGATTCAAACATTCAGAATGTTCAAAATGAAATCGTTGATCAAAAGATAACAAAGGGCCTCTCTGTCCCTTCCGTAAATAGGTATGATAATGTCTGTCAGTGATGGTCAGACACTATGCCTGCAGCTGCACACTGTTGACATTTGTTACATTTTGCAAATAGACTTCTTACATTTTCTCATTGCACTACGTGATCACACACGTTTATAGAGACCCTTCATTTACTGAGTCATTAATCTTCACTTTGAGAGAGAGAGAGATCAACCTTTATACAAGTGTGTGTGTGTGTGTGTGTGTGTGTGTGTGTGTGTGTGTGTGTGTGTGTGTGTGTGTGTGCGCACACACGCGTTCCAACACCAACCTCATTATAGCGCTGCTTTATGCACAAAGACTGTGGGGTCACATTGATTTGACTCCCTGGAGTATTAGCATGGGATTACAGCAGTCAACAGGCCTTCATTGATGTGTGTGTGTGTGTGTATGCGTGTGTGTGTTCGCGTGTGTGAGGGAGTGAGGGAGTGAGTAAGAGAGATGAGAGAGATGAACCAAGGGTAATTAGTCCATAGAATAGTCCGACATGCTGCGTCTCTGCCATGGAGGGTGCGTTTGTGTGTGTGTGTGACTTTGTGAGTGAGAGGGTGAGTGTATTTGTGCGCCCTCATTAATTCTTTGTACTAATACAACCACCACCCTGCTTGAAGTGTTAGACTCTTTGAGAGCTTCTCATCTTTATGATTTAACACTTTGATCTGAGAGTTGGTTGGTGTGTAGGCGGGGGGGATGTTAGTTAATGTTAGTGCCTGTGTGTGTCCCTTTGTATTAACTTGTGTGTGTTGGTGTACATATGTCTGAATATATCTGTGTGTGTCTTCACCTGTGTGTCGATGTGAGTGTTGCCATCAGAAAGAAACAT